>CABHPH010134076.1:645-67003 GCA_902168325.1 Peromyscus nudipes | reverse complement strand
TTTTTTTGGTTTTTTTTCGAGACAGGGTTTCTCTGTGTAGCTTTGCACCTTTCCTGGAACTCACTTGGTAGCCCAGGCTGGCCTCGAACTCACAGAGATCCGCCTGCCTCTGCCTCCCGAGTGCTGGGATTAAAGGCGTGCGCCACCACCGCCCGGCTATGATTTTTTAATTAATTAATTATTTACATGCCAACCACAGTTTCCCCTCCCTCCTCTTCTCCCAGTCCCCCTACCACCTCTCATCCCCCTCATCCACTCCTCCATTTCAATTCAGAAAAGGGCAGGCCTCCCATGGATATCAACTAAATATGGCATATCAAGTTGCAGTAAGACTAGGAACTTCTCCTCATATTAAGGCCAGTGGAGGAATAGGGTCCCAAAGTCTGTCAAAATAGTTAGAGACAGCTGCTGCTCCCACTGTTGGGAGTACTACAAGAAGACAAAGCTACACAACTGTAACATATGCAGAGGGCCTAGGCCAGTCACATGCAGACTCCCTGGTTGTCAGTTGAGTCTCTGTGAGCCCTGGTGAGCCCTGGTTAGTCGATTCTGTGGGTTTTCTTGACCCCCCCTGGCTCCTATAATCCTCCCCCCACTTCTGCAGGATTCCCCGCCTAATGTTTGGCTGTGGGTCTCTGTATCTGTTTCTGCCAGTTGCAGGATAAAACCTCTCTGATGTTAATTGGGCTAGGCACCAATCTATAAGTATAGCAGAATATCATTAGGCATCGTTACATTGACTCTCCTTCCCTCCCCCAGTCGTGTTTGGTTCTGTTCTAGGTCTCTCAGCTCTCCAGCCTCTGAATCCTGGCACTCCAGACAGTGTCGGGTGTGGGCTTCTCCTGGCATGAGTCTCAGGCTGGACCAGTCATTGGTTGACCATTCTCACAATTTCTGCTCCTTCTTTACTCCAGCACATCTTGTAGGCAGGACAAACTGTAGTTCAAAGGTTATGTTGCTGGGTTGGTGTTCCAATCCCTCCACTGGAAGTATTGCCTGCTTATAGGAGATGATCAGTTCAGGCTACTTATCTACTGTTGCTAGGAGTCTTAGGGTCAACCCTTGTAGATTCTTGGGAGTTTACATTGCACTAGGTTTCTACCTCACCCTGAAATGCCCACCCCCTTTTCTAGTCGTCTCTTCCAGTACTCTCTCCCTCCACCCCATCCCCTCCCCCTCCACCCCCATCCTTACCCCCCATACCCTAACCTGATCCTCCTATTCCCATCCCTACCTGCCCCTAGACCGTCTGCAAAATCTATTCTATTTCCCTTTCCCAGGGAGATCCAAGCATCCCCACTTGAGCCCTCCTTGTTATTTAGCTTCTCTGAGTTGGGTCTGTGGATTGTAGCATGGTTATCCTTTACTTTACAGCTGATATCCACTTATAAAGTGAGTACATACCATGTTTGTCTTTCTAGGTTCAAGATAACTCACTCCGGATGATCTTTTTCTAGTTCCATCCATTTGCCTGCAAATTTCATGATGCCATTGCTTTTAACAGCCGAGCAATACTCTATCATGTAAATGTATCACATTTTCTTTATCCATTCTTCTGTTAAAGGGCATCTAGGTTCTTTCCAGTTTCTGACTACGCTGCTGTGAACATAGTTGAGCAAGTGTCTTTGTGGTAAGATGGAGCATCCTTTGCGTATATTCTCAAGAGTGGTATAGCTGGATCTTGAGGTAGATCGATTCCCAGTTTTCTAAGAAACTGCCATATTGATTTCCAAAGTAGCTGTACAAGTTTGGACTCCCACCAGCAGTGGAGGAGTGTTCCCCTTTGCTCCACATCCTCTCCAGCATGAGCTGTCACTTGTATTTTTGATCTTAGCCATTCTGACAAGTGTAAGATGGAATCTTAGAGTGTTTTGATTTGCATTTCCCTGATGGCTAAAGATGTTGAACATTTCTTTAAATGTTTGTCAGTCATTTGAGATTCTTCTGTTGAGAATTCTCTGTTTAAATCTGTACCTCATTTTTTAATTGGGTTATTTGGTTTTTTTGATGTCTAGTTTCTTTAGTTCTTTATATATTTTGGAAATTGGCCCTCTGTTGGATGTAGGGTTGGTGAAGATCTTTTCCCATTCTGTAGGCTGCCATTTTGTCCTGTGACAATACCTTTGCCTTACAGAAGCTTTTCAGTTTCATGAGGTCCCATTTATTAATTGTTGATTTTAGTGCCTGCTCTGTTTGTGTTCTGTTCAGGAAGTTGTCTCCTGTGCCAATGAATTCAAGGCTATTTCCCACTTTCTTTTCTCTCAGGCCCAGTGTATCTTGAGGTCTTTGATTCCCTTAGACTTGAAGTTTTGTGCAGGGTGATAGATGTGGATCTATTTGCATTCTTCTACAGGCTGACATCCAGTTATTCCAGCACCATTTGTTGAAAATACTTTCTTTTTTCCATTGTATAATTTTGGCTTCTTTGTGAAAAATCAAGTGTCCATAGATGTGTGGATTTAAGTCTGGGTCTTTGATTTGATTCCCTTGATCAACCTGTCTTTATGCCCATATGCAGTTTTTATTACCATTACTATAAATGTACAGGTTATGTGGTAGATCTATTTAATCATACCCTTACCAGGAACTTTTTGGTGGTAATTCTTGGGGGGAGGGGGGGGAGGTAAGTCCTGACAGGAAGGTATGTTACGCGGCATGACACCATAGATCCAGGAGTCCTGGCAGTGACACCTTTGGAATGTTGTCACTTCTGACCTCTTTTTGCTAGTGACTTCCCCATCCCCACTCCTGTTCTCAGAGTCTCAAATGTCTCCTGACTTTACCTTCTTTCTGACCCTAGAAATGATAGTGGTGGAGTCGGACTTTCTTGGCTGAGAACCAAGCTGTGATGTAGCCAGGGGAAAATCCTAATGGTACTGTGCCCAGTGGTAACCCAGGCTCCTGTGCAACCCACCTGGGAGTTCCCTTACTTCACAGGAGGAACTTTCTGGGGCAACACTTGACCCCTTTCCCCAGGAGTACAGCCAGCAGAGGTAGCAGGTGTGGCTGCTGATGTAGACTCACCTGCAGCCTGTCAGGCAGCTGTGTGTGAGGGTGGCAGGTGGCAATGCTCCTGCTCTGAGTGGACAGCAGCCTCACCTCCAACCTACGGTGTGATTGTCTTGAAAGAATTTTAAAGAAAAAAAAAGTTTAAAAAGCTGTTAGCTGATGAATCTGGCATCTTGTAGATGAACTCTAGAGTGTCTCCCTAACTGAAGGTAGTTTCCTCCTCAGGTTGCTCTGTGGAACCCTCTCTACTCCTTGAAACAGGGCTTCCATTGTTTTGGCATTGTTCAGAATTCAGTGATATAATGGTTGAAAGCCATGACTGAGCTAGAATGCCCCTTTCTTGTTGCCTCACGGACTATCCCAAATGTTCTGTGATTTCAGGTGGGTAGGAAGAGAGAAAGGCACTGAGCTGAAGTAAGCCACTCATCTTTTTAACCTGTAACAGCAACTGTTTGTGTCTGTTAGAAGCAATTCTTCTATCTGTGATCCCTGAGTGAGAGGCAAACATTTAGATCTGCTGCTGTTGCACAGTGATGACCTTGCTCCCCAGAATTCTCCAAAGTGTTAATCACTTGTTGCTATTCTCACAGCTTACAACACAAGGACCCAAAATGTAAATAGGCTTTACTTCCTTGCTAGACTGTAGCACAAGCAGCCTTAACTCCAGTTCCTACTACAACCTCCCTAGATAGTTCTAATTTGCTTTTCTCTCATTGTATCTTTATTTTATTTATTTATTTTTTGAGATAGGTTCTTACTATGTATGCCTTGCTGGCCTGGAACTTTCTATGTAGACGAGGCTGGTCTCAAACTCAAGACATCTGCTCACCTCTGCCTCCTGAATGCTGGAACTAAAGGTGTGTGCCACCATGCCTGGCCTATGATTATTTCTCCTCCTCCTCTTCCTCCTTTTCTTCTTCCTCTTCTTCCTCTTTCTTCCTCCTCTTCTTTCTTCTTCTTCTTCTTCTTCTTCTTCTTCTTCTTCTTCTTTTTCTTCTTCCTCCTCCTCCTCCTCCTCTTCTTTTTCTTCTTTTTTTTGAGACGGGGTCTCTACAGCTCTAGCTGTCCTGGAACTCACTATGTAAACCAGACCATCTCAAACTTACAAAGTTCCTCCAGCCTCTGCCTCCCAAGTGCTGGAATTAAAGGTGTGTGACACCACACGATTTCTTCTTAAGTTATGTCATTTATTCTCTGTCTTAGTGAGAAAAAAGTCTAAAGGAGTATACTTGTCTTACTGTAGTCTACAGAAATACTCTGCATGTTAGTTTTTGTTGTACTTTTTGTAAGTGTGTGTCTCTCTCTTCTCTTTGTTTGGGATAAAGTTTGCATTCTTCCTTGATCCTTTTGTTTGCACTTCCCAAAAGCTAGGGTTATAGGAATACACTGCACGCCTGTCTTGTGGTCGTTGATAGCATGCTTTGGTTATCAGATAGAGAACTGACTATCAGCTTTGCTTGTTGCTTTACAAACTTAAGTTTATTCTCTGAATAGGAACTATAGTGGTACCTACTTGCAGAGGTTATGCACATAAAAACAAACAAGCCATAGTGCTTTCCCTCATCCAGTGTTTGCTCAGTATTCATAGCCCTTTCTCCTTTTTAAAAGTTGATACATAGAGTTTGGAAAGAAAGCACTAATGTTAGAAAACCAAACGTTGCATACATATATGTGCAGTGCACATGGATGTGTGCCACACTTAGGAATTGAACTCAAGCATTACACAAGTACACATCACTGAGCCTGCACCCCAGCCCAAAACACTAATCTGAATTGTACAGTTAAGTATTACACATGTATGTGTGACTGCCACACTTTGGGGTGTAGAACATGGCTTTTACCCCTGAAGAATCCCTCCTGCCCTCCGCAGTCAGTTACCATCCTCTCAAAGATCTCTCTTGTTATCTTTCTGCTGTCACTTAGGCCTGTTTGCTTTTGAACTTCATGTGTCTGGGATCATCTCGTATGCATCTTGAGGGCATGGCTCAGTGGTTAAAGCACTTGCTACACAGGCCTGAGGACCAGAGTTTAGATTCTACACAGCCCATACACAAAATGCTGGGTGGGAATGACAGCCTGCCTGTAATTCCTGCCTTAGAAAGCAAAGACAGTGTATCCCTAGAGTAAGCTAGGCTAGCAAGGCCAGTCATATTGGTGGCCTCTGGGTTTGCTGAGAGATCTTGCCTCAATGAATAAAGTGGAAGAGCAATTGAGGATGGTTCCTGATGGCTTAGGTCAGGGTATTCATGAAGCAAGCATGTGTGTTGAGATAGTGTGAGGTGGGGCTTGAGTAGGGCATGCCCTGAGCCATCATAATTCTCAGAGAAATTATGCATCAAATTCTTTGCAAGGTTGAATCAATATGCCTTTAGCTGGGTTGAAGAATTGTCAGTCACATTAGGAAGTTAGTGGTAGTAGTCAACGGTTACCATCAAAGTCCTTACACTGCTGCACTTTGAGAGTTCAGCTCTTTCCATTGATGAATACGGCTGGTATGGTATTTGAGTGGCACCGTCTGTTGGCTAATTATGCACTTGTTCAGGTGTGAAGTGGTTTTACCAAAGGTTTGGATGCTTTTGCTCTTGTGATTTTATTGGAATTTTGACCCTTAAGAATTAGAAAGGGGGCTGGAGTGTTGGCTCAATGGTTAAGAGCACTGGCTGCTCTCCAGAGGTCCCTGGTTCAATTCCCAGCAACCACATGGCAGCTCACAACTGTCTGTAACTCCAGTTACAGGGGATTTGACACTAATGTACATAAAATAAAGTTAAATAAATAAATAGATAGATAGATAAATAAATAAATAAATAAATAAATAAATAAATAAATAAATAAAAGAATTAGAAAAAAGTTATCCAGTTAAATTTGAATATTCTAGTATAACTGTGCTATAGAGATCATTGGACATTGAATTCTAGTCAGCTTTGTTCTTGGGGTGAGTATGCTGTAGAGCATTAACAGAATAACACTTTGGGAATTTCAGAGACGCTGCCTACGGAAGCTGCAGTTTCTATATTACACTCCTCGACTGTTTTCACGCAGTAAAGAAGGTGAGTGTCTGGAGAAGATAAGGTGTTGTTCTACACAGCTCTGTTAGAATTTCTTCAGAAGAGGTGTGTAAGGTCAGAAGTACTCCATTCCCAGTTAACATTAAAGTGACCCCAAACCAATAAACAGCTCATTCTGAATTTCTCGTTGCTTCTGTGCATGAATGGGATGGAAAAGGCACAGACAGGAGACAGGAGGCAGGCTGGGGTTGTCAGTCAGTTGGTTGAGAACTTGTTTAGCATGGGAGAGGCCAAAGGTTCAACCCCAGCATCACAAAAATAAGACACAAGTAAGAGAGTTAAGTAATTTGGTTCTAGATACAGTATTAGTTTTGAGTGTGTCTGATTTAAAAGAAAAAAAAATGTTGAATTCTTTTTTTCCTCCAAGTTTTGTTACTGTGTATACAATACAGTCACTGTAGGGCTGGGGTGCTACGCTGGCAGTGTTGGCCTAGCACATGCAGGTCCTAGGTCCCATCCTGTACCAACTATGCAGTAACTTCCTTCCAGGCATTGGACTTTGAGTTCAGCAGGGTAATAAGTGGGTCACAATTGCTTTGTCAGACAGTTTTAGGGCTGAAGGTGTGGTATAGGGGCCCAGCAACAAATAGGTGAACAAAACTCCTACATCCTTAGAAAATGCTCAATATGAATACAGTAATACTTTCTAGGACATTTCCTGGTGCTTAGTAGAAAATTGGGTAGGAAACTGGCCTTTTATTTACACCTTTGTTCTTAAAAGTTTTCTTTGGTATTTTAGGCAATGCAGTTCGGCTTCTTTAATTTCAACGCATTTAACCTTGTTGAATATGAACACTATGAGGTAAGTTCCAGGTTCCTCTTTTCAGTCTCCTTACTCCACACTTTACTGAGGTGTCATTGACCAACATTATCTATATTAGTGTACAAAACAATGCTTTTAATTTATTTGTTATTATTGTTACTGTTGTTATTTATTGTGTGTGTATGATGTGTATCGGTGAGCTTGTGAGGTCAGAGGACATCTTAGCAGAATCAGTTTTCTCCTTTCACATCTACATAGGTTCTGGAGCTCAAACCCTGGTCATCAGTGCTTGACTGTTAAGTTACCCAGCTGGCCCAGATAATGTTTTGCTGAATATGTGCTTGTGAAATGGTTCCCAGAGTCAAGCTCATTCACATATTATCTCTGCAGTGTGTGTGTGCTGGGGACAAGTAAGATGCAGGGACAGCTGAGTGGTGGTGGCCGGTGGTGGCTGATGGTGGCACAACCTTTAATCCCAGCACTCAGGAGGCAGAGGCAGGTGGATCTCTGTGAGTTCTAGGACAGACAAAGCTACACAAAGAAACCCTGTCTCAAAAAAAAAAAAAGGAAAGAAAGAAACACAAAACAAACAAACAAACAAAAGATGCAGGATTAGCCTGCACACAAGATCTAGAACTTATTAGTGGAAATTTTTGTTATGACCAGAATTCTACTATTTGCCCACACATTTCCCTCTTTTATCCTACCTAAAAGAATAAGAAGTTTTGGTTTGTTCTTTTTTTTAATATTAAGTAATATATATAGCTGGGAAGATGCTTCAGTAAGAAATGGAGTTTGAATGCCCAGAAACCACAGAACTACTTAGTGGGCATGGTGACCTGTCTGTGTATCAGCTCTTGGTTCAGCTGAGAGACCCTCCCTTAATATGTGAGCAATCAAGGAAGACAACTGATGTCAGTCTTGGGCTTTCACATGCTTGTACCACACGTTGTCACACACATATGCGCCCAACATACAAACATGCACAGACATGCATGCACATAAGGAAAAAAAAAACAAAATGAAATTGAAGGGTAAGAAACATCACCTCTTTAACCCTTACCTTGGTTCTCCATTCATGATACTTAGTGGTGGTTTCTGAGTTAATATATGGTTCCTGTTTGGTGTTCAGTATAGCCTTTGCAATGCTTAAAGTTCTGTTTTTTGTTGTGGAATATTATTTCAAGGTGTGTTACATCTGTTTATGCTGTGGAACATTTATTTAATGATGCAAAGATGTGTTGCATTCCTTTATATTGCATTTGTTTAACTCTGTGAAGCTGTGTTACTTTGACTGTGTTAATAAAGAGCTGAATGGCCAATAGCAAGGCAGGAGAAAGGATGGACAGGACTGGCAGGCAGAGAGAATAAATTGGAGAAACCTGGGAGGATAAGAAGAAAGAGGAAGAGAACAAGGAGAGGAGGACGGTAGAGGCCAGCCTTCTAGCCACACAGCCAGCCATAGGTGTGAGTAAGATATACAGAAGAAAAGGAAAAGGTCCAGAGACAAAAAGTAGGTGGGATAATTTAAGATAAGAAACGCTGGCTAGAAACAAGCCAAGCTAAGACCAGGCATTTATAAGTAAGATTAAGCCTCTGTGTGTGTATTTATTTGGGAGCTGGGTAGCGAGCCCCCCAAAAGCTCAAAGAGCAAAACCAACTAACAACAGTTTTCAGTCTTGGTGACCTTCCTGTAGTGATGAGGATACAGGTTTGGTGTCCTCAGTGTGGGCACAGAAAGGTGATTAGTTGCTGTGTCTAGTGTCTACCAAGGTATACTCAGCTGTTGTGATAGCCTGTTTGTATTGTCTGAACACTTCTGTTTCAAGTTATGAAAACTAAGTACAAATAGCCAGGCCTAGTAGCAAGCACCTTTAATCCTAGCACTCAGGAGGCAGCAGTAGGTAGATCTCTGCAAGTTTGAGGCCAGCTGTCTACATAGTGAGTTTCAGGCCAACCAGGGCTACATAGTAACACCCTATCTGAAAACAAAGAATCCCAAATGTTTTAAATAAAAGTGAACATTTTACTGGAATCTGCAGATTAAAAATCCAGGAGCTGAGCTGGGGAGATGACTCAGTAGATAAAATGCTTACTGTGCAATGACAAGAACCTGGTTTTAGATCCCAGCACCCAGGAAAAGAGACCAATGTGGCAGTAAACATCTATAATGCCAACACTGGGGAGGTGTAGAGAGCAGTGTCCCTGGGCTCACTGGTCAGCTATCTTAGTTGAAATCAGTAAGCTCCAGATCCAATGAGAAAACTTGTCTCAAAAAATAAGGTGGAGAAGAAGTTGACCTTTGGCACACACACGCATGCATGTGGACACTGGTGTGGGAATGTGGATTATTATTGCTTGACTGAATTCTCTGGCCCTGTCTGGCCTACCCTATCAGAAAAAGCAGACGGGGCAGGAGAATGTGTCCAGGCAGGCAAATTCACAGATATCCTCTTATATTTTTTTATCTTAAAGATTAAGAAAAACAGAAAATCCTTGACTCTAGGTGCCCTCCTCCAAACAGATGAATAAGATACTGTTTTGAAGGCCCTTTGGAGGCAGGAAAGCTTATAGACTTACCTTTGTGTCCTGTTGTAGTTATTTTGAGCAAACTTCCTCAAAAAGAGAGGAGGCTCTTCAGACAGCACTCCATGCGTTCATATCCCAAGTCCACAGATAATTAGCTTTTGCTATCAATTTCTAAAGAACTTTTTATTTAGAAGTCTGAAGTATAATTGAAGTGTTTTGTTGATGATCTGGGCTGTTTTTGTGGCAAAGATAAAGCATATCCTGAGATTCACTTGTGACAACTGTATCCTTGTAATGCCAATCTCTTTCTAAAGTGCAGTCTCTCGCTACGCCCTTCGGTGACTATATAACTAAATTACATAAAACTAAACGTGTAAAATAAAATTACTTTCTTGGGCTGGGGAGAGGGCTCAGTGGATAAAGCACTTGCTGTACAAGCTTGAGGGCCAGAGTTTGGATCCCTTGAAGCCACATAAAAGCCAGGCAGGTAGGCATACATGGCTGAGACCTGTAATCCCAGCACTTAAAGAGACAGATGACCCCTGAGGGGTTGAGCCAGATCAGCCTAGTAGAGTCTGCAAGCTCTGACTTTAGCAAGAGACCATGTTCTAATAAATGAAGTGGAAAGTGATTGAACATCAGATGCCAACGTTAGGCCTTCACACATGTGAACATGTACACACATGTACACCATACACACTTAAAAATACTTTTTCTGGGTATATGAAATACATTTAAAAATAGCAGTTGGCACATGAAACACTGTGTGTTTCTATTACCACAATTGTTAAGTGATTTTTCTCTTTTGGCACTGATTCTCTCCGTCACAGTCAATTGCCTTTTATTTCTTAAAAGTTTTGTTATGCTGGCATGGTGGCACATGCTTGTAATCCCAGCACTTGGAAAGCAGTGACAGACAGAGCTCTGTTGAGTTAAAGGGCATCCTCGTCTACGTAGCATGCTAGTTCAGACAAGCCAGGGTTACATAGTAAGACCCCACCTTAAAAAAAAAAGCCAAGTGGACAGCACCTGAAGAGTGACAACCAAGGCTGTCCTCTGTCCTCCACACACACACAGCGTAAACTGTGCTTTGTTGTTTCCCTCCTGTTAAATAGAAGCAGTGGGCAGGGCTTCTATCCAACACTTTTCATGTTTTTACTCTGGGAGTCAAAATTGTTTACATCAGAAGTTACTTTGTCTGTTTAGGATACTGGGTGGGGGACCTTCTAGAGTCCTCACACACACTAGAAAAGCTTGCTCGCTCGTGTGCGCTCTCTCTCTCTCTCTCTCTCTCTCTCTCTCTCCCCCCCCCTTGTTTGTTCATTTGTTTGTTCGTTCGTTCATTCATTCATTCATTCGTTTGTTTGTTTGTTTATTTGTGGTTTTTCAAGGCAGGGTTTCTCTGTGTAACAGCTCTGGCTGTCCTGGAACTTACTCTGTAGCCCGGCTGGCCTTGAACTCACAGAAATCCGCCTGCCTCTGCCTCCCAAGTCCTGGGATTAAAGGCCTGCGCCACCACCACCACCCAGCGAAACACTTTTAAACCAAGGTGATTGACAATAGGAAGGTTAGCAATCCCTTGGGAATACTCAAAGCAGGGCAAAATAGATACCTGTTTTGTGCTCATTAGTAAACAGCTGACATGCTAAAGCCAGTGGCTTTGAACTCTGAGAGTATTGAGAAGGGAGGTGGAAAGAGGTGTGGTTCAAAGGTTAATTGTGCTGGTTTTCATTGGCAGAAAGCAGAAAATGGAGATTTCAACTGGATAATACCAGAGCGGTTTCTTGCCTTCTGTGGACCTCATTCAAGATCCAGGCTTGAAAGTGGTATGCAAACTATGGAACCATTATAGCCTTGTCTTTTTCCTGTTGAACTAGAGTGACAAGCTGGGTACAGTAGTGAGTCTGAGTGAGGCAGGAGGATGCTTCAAGTCCTGAGCTCTGGTGTGCTGTACGGTTGGTGTCTGTGATAGGCTCAGCATTGCTGTGGTCACCTCCTGGGGGTGGGGCTCCTGAGTTACATATGGAGGGGTGACCCAGCCCAGGTTAGAAAGACACCAAAGAATTCAGATAAGCTTGACTCAGTCTTTATGATGTAACCACTCTTGGTTATTTGAGCATGTTGTTTTGCCTGGGTGTTAACTTTTTAAACTTTTGTTTTTTACAGTTATAATCAAATTGGTATTCAGTCCCCAATCCAGACACTGTTTCCACCCACTTTCAGGTGAAACTATTTTCCATTATTTTCTTCCTGCATTTTACAAGATGTGGTACATTTCTTTATGTAGGTTACCACCAACATTCTCCTGAGACTTACATTCCATACTTTAAGAATCACAATGTCACTACCATTATTCGTCTGAATAAAAGGATGTATGATGCTAAGCGCTTTACGGATGCTGGTTTCGATCACCATGATCTTTTCTTTCCGGATGGCAGCACCCCTGCTGAGGCAATTGTCCAAGAATTCCTGGATATTTGTGAAAATGTTGAGGGTGCCATTGCAGTGCATTGCAAAGGTAAGCAGCTAGGTTCAGTTAAAGGCAGTGCCCCGTGTATGAGGATATGTGTAGATACATGTTGTATCTGTTTGTGTTACATGGAAAGACACATGACACTGTATTTTTGAAAGAATGATTTAAAGTTTTTCTATGACGTTATCGTGTGTGTGTGTGTGTGTGTGTGTGTGTGTGTGTGTGTGTGTGTGTGTGTTAGAAGAAAATTTGTGAGAGTTCATTCTCTTACCATGTAGTTCCTGGGGATGGAACGCACGTCATCAGACTTGGTAGCAAGTGCTTTTCCCAGTTGACCTATCTCAGTGGCCAGAAAGAATGATTTTAAAACCCTAAAATCATATGAAAAGCATAGAAAATTATTTTCATGAGGAAGCCTGCAAAGGCTTATTGCCTTTGTGTGTATTTATTCAAATGTCTGTCATGTGCCTATGTGGTAAATCCTTTGGTTGTCAATGATAGATCAAGGTCTTACTGCAGCTTGCTGTATGGAGAATAAGATCTGACAAGATGTATTTCAGCAGCTGTAACAATTTCTGATACTAAATGTTCCATGAATGACTAAATGATGCATATATGAATATAGTAGAGATTATTTAACTTTAATGTGAGCTAGTCTAGTTAATTAATGAGACAAGAGATATAATCACTAAGAAAAATTCAGTAGTAAGATAAAGAAAAAAATTAATTTCTAGAGTTAGGAATGTAGCTATAATCACAACATCCAGATGTTCATTTTGCAGTGGAAGATGACAAGGCATACCAAAAAGTAAAGTGGGAGGGGAGCCAGGGGAGTATAAAAAAATCCACAAAAACTATCCTTGAGCTGGGCAGTGGTGGCGCACGCCTTTAATCCCAGCACTTGGGAGGCAGAGGCAGGCGGATCTCAGTTAGTTTGAGGTCAGCCTGGTTTACAAAGAGAGTTCCAAGATAGCCAGGACTGTTAGACAGAGAAACCCTGTCTGAGGGGAGACAAGATGGACACGGACTATCCTTGACAAGGATCAGATAGATTTAAAACAGCTACTTCAACTGTGCTCATGGTAGAAAAAAAAAGGGGGGGGGAGAAAAAAATGTGTGAGCAAAATCCAAGTATCAGTAGAAGACAAAAACCATAAAAAGTGAACCCGAAAAGCAGTTCTGGAAATAAATTTAAAAACTTTTTGGCAGGGTTCCAAAGCAGACTTGCTCAGGCAGAAGGAATAAGCAGTGACTGTAAAGAGCAGAGCCATTAAAAAGTCACCAGGTCTGAAGAATAAGGAAAAAGGAGTCAGGAAGAGAAAGGAGCAAAATCTGGCAGAAGCCCGGGACCAGATATGCCTGGTAGAGAAAGGAGGTAGACTGTTTTCCTGGAAGATTTTCCCACTTTGATGAAAGACACAATTGTAAACATTCTCCAAACTCAGCAAACTCCAAACAAAACAAACTCAGAAACTCACATGAAGATATTTTATAAGAGACTGTCTAAAGACAGATATACTGGAAGAATCAAGAGAGGAAACACTCTAATTACCAGATCTTTCATCAGAAACCGTGGAGGTCAGAGGCAGTGAATTGATAATAATTCAATTATTGAAGGAAAAACCCTACAACCAAGAGTCCATTAAGTCTTCAAAACTCTCTCAAAAATAAGGAGAAATTAAACTACCCTCAGATGGTCACATGCTGGGGGAGTTGTTACAACTTGACCTGTGCTCTGTTAGGTGAAGTGGAAGGACCCCAGACAGTGGCTCAAAGCCTTATGAAGAAGCAAGTATTTCTGGTAGAGGTAAATATGCACACAGACAGGTGAAAGACTAGTAATAGCTTTTTAAGTATTGTTGCTATTGCAATATAAATACTGTAACACAAAAAAATAGGAAACCAGTAAGAAATCAACAAAATCCAGGATTGGTTCTTCACAAAAATCTAACAGAAATCACAAACTTTTTTTTACATTGATGAAGATAAAAGAGAAAATTATTACAGATTATTACAATGAGAAGCGACGGTGGGGACAATAATGGAAAGTCTGTGGAAATGGTAAGAGGACCTGAACTTGGATCCACATGTAAAAAGTTAGGCATGGCTGTATGTACCCGTAACCTCTGCATTGCGGGGAGGAGGGCCGCGGTGTTGGGGCAGACAGGAAGATTGCCGGGCTTAGTGGCCTGTCAGCCTAGCTGAAACCAGCAATCTCTAGGTTCATTGAGAGATCCTGTCTCAAGGGGATAAGGTAGAGAGTGATAAAGCTGGACACCTGTGTGTGTGGACGCGTGTGGACAACCAGTAAGAGACTGCAGTGAACAGTTGCAGAACAAAAAGTTGGATAATGGAAATGAAGTGGAAAATTCCTGGAAACACAAAACCTACCAATGCAGAGTCACCATGAAATGTAGAAGGTGGTTTAAAGTTCAAAACACTAAGAAGGGAGAATTGAAGTTCCTGATGAGGGAAAACACTAGACCAGATCATCACCCGTGACTAACACCAACTCTCAGAGACTTACTCAAAACTTAAGAGAACAAAGACCTCATAAGCTGTATGAGGCCAGGATTCCCTTGCTACCAAACCAAACCAAAGCAAAGAAGCCGTCAGCATTGTAAGCATGATTAACAAAGTGTTTGCCAGATGAATTCAGAAGCACAGTAAATGGATTCTAGGAAGCTGGGTCTCCATTGGCAGAGGGCTTGCTTTGCAAACATGACACCTGGGTTTGATTGCAGCACTGCATAACCCGAGTGCCATGTGTACACCTGCGGTCCTAGCACTGGGGATGTGGACGCAGGAGGATCAGAATTCAGGATTACCCTCAGCCACATTGTGAGTTTGATGCCAGTCTGGGGTACAGGAGACCTGTCTGAGATAATACAATATGGTAAAATATTATTCACTCTCTGAAGCATTTGCCCTGGAGTTACAGAAGCAATACAACATAGAAAAGTCAGTGTGAATCTCCACTGTGAAGTCCAAAAGCCACATCATC
Organism: Peromyscus nudipes; assembly: GCA_902168325.1. NCBI lineage: Eukaryota > Metazoa > Chordata > Mammalia > Rodentia > Cricetidae > Peromyscus > Peromyscus nudipes. Next base: position 52,157 of record CABHPH010134076.1, on the reverse strand, counting down.
TCTGCTAATATAGGGATGGCATTTGGCAGAATTTGGCATCTCCCTTTTGTGATAAAACCACTGAGAACAAAGTAGGGCTAGAAGGGAACTATCTCCACATAATAAAAACCATGTATAAAAAGCCCACAGCCACTGTCACACTGTGGGTGGCAGGAGATTGAAACTGTTCATTGCTTACTCTTGTCTGGGGTGATTTTTCCTAGCAGCTGCCTCAATTCTTTCCCATACATTTCCAGTTCCAAAGCCACTGCCACAGTTTTATATATTTGCTTCAGCAGCACCCCTTTTCTAAATTGTGTGCATCAGGGAGGGTCCTCTAGCAGTCGAAAGTAATAGCATGTTTATATATAGAATGGTTTATTAAAAGAAATTGGAGTCAGTGAGTCCATCATCTGTACTATGAGCTGCCTGCCTAGAGGCATGAAGGCAGACCTGCTTTTGGATGGACAGCTAGTCTTTTTTTTCTGTTCAGACTTTGAATGAATTGGGAGAGGACTGCCCACATTATGGAAAGCAGTGTGCTTACTAAAAATGGCACCAGTTGAAATGCTGATCTTAACCAAAAATTCCTTCCAAGTTGACACAACATATTAACCATCATAGGAGTTAATTATAATGGTCTCTATAAGAGGAGAGAAAAGAGGGCTTAGGAGATGATTCAGCATCTAAACTGCTTGGCACACCAACTGTGAGACTGGAGTTCAGATCTCCAGAAGACACTTAAATGCAAGTGGTCATGTAGCCCATCGATAGTTACAGGGAAGGAAGAGACAGGATTTCCAGACCAGACTAGCTAGTCAAACCAGCCATGTGGGTGAGATCTGTCAGGTTCAATTCCGAAACCCTGCCTTAGTGAATAAGGTGGAGAGCAGTTAAGGAAGACTCTTAGACTTCTGCTTAGGGCTTCTTCGTACTCCCTCAAATACAACCATATGCACACACTCACATGCACACCACATGCAGAGACACATACAAAACAGAAGGAAGATGCTTGTCTAACATGCCCCAGCACTCCTCCCCTAAAGCAGAGTGTGAGCAGGTTCAGACAGATGTTGAGTAGGAAATAATGTTGGATTTGATAGCAAATGTAAGGCTTGGGCAGAAAACACTTTAAAACTTTTTATTTTTATTTCTATTTTTTGGTTTTTCGAGACAGGGTTTCTCTATGTAGTTTTGGTGCTTGTCCTGGATCTTGCTCTGTAGACCAGGCTGGCCTCGAACTCACAGAGATCCGCCTGCCTCTGCCTCCCGAGTGCTGGGATTAAAGCCAGGCACTACTGCCGCCTGGCTAAAAATTATTTTTATTTATGTGCATGTGTGGTGTGTGTGCCTGAGTGAATATGTGTACCACATGCATGTAGGTGCCTTTGAGCCAGAGATGTCTGATCTCCTATAGAAATGGAGTTACAGGCAGTTATGAGCCACCTGATAGTGGGTGCTGGGAACTGAACCTGGGTCCTCTGTAAGAGCAGTAAGTGCTCTTAACTGTTAAGTCTCCTCTCCAGGTCCAAACACCACATTTCTTAAGAATCCCTGTTCAGAAAATAATTCTCAGTCTTTGGCTTCACATCAAATCCTCAGGGAATTTTAGAAGGATTGAGTCTCTGCTCCTGGGCTGCATCCCACTTAGGTCTTCAGGGTGAGCCTTCATGCTGGCCTTCTTACACCTCTTCAGACTGACTGATTGTAGAGGTTGTAGAGAACCTCTGCAAAGGGAACCAAAGCCCTGGGAAGGCTTTAATTTTTTTGTTTTTTCTTCCTCTTGTTCAGAAAATTCTGGAGAATGTGCAACCCAGTTTCATTGATTGGTTTGTTTTTCTAGCTGGCCTTGGTCGAACAGGTACTCTGATAGGCTGCTACCTCATGAAGCATTATAGGATGACGGCAGCCGAGAGCATTGCCTGGCTTAGAATCTGCAGACCCGGTTCAGTGATTGGGCCCCAGCAGCAGTTTCTGGTCATGTAAGTACACTGGAAGCTTGTCTCCTGTAATGACAGGAATGTGGGGTAGAGATAGGGGAAGAGGAGTGTCCTTATGGAAAGCTGTGTTTTGATGTTGCTTAAACACTGTAGGAAACAGTCAAGCCTCTGGCTGGAAGGCGAATATTTCCGTCAAAAGTTGAGAGGGCAGGAGAATGGACCCCTCAGAGCAGCCTTCTCCAAACAACTCTCAGATGTTGATGACATTTCAATAGATGGGCTTGAGAATCAAGACAAGCAAGAGCCTGAGCCGGTAATGGAACCGTCCCGATCACGCTGTTGTTATTGCTGTAAATGCTGTTGAGATCCTTGTAGGGCATGGAGAAAATTATAGGTAAAGATAATAAAGTGGTTTTGAAGGGGCTATCACCACACAGTTGTGTTTAGATACAATCCTCTCTAAAAATGTTTGACTGAAAAGAAAGTTGTGTGCTTGTAGAACGTTTACTTCCTAAACCAGATGGAAATTAGCTGTAGGGAGTAAGCTCTTCACACGGGTCTTTCTACTCCTCTGCCCCACTGCCCCATCCTCATCTCAGCCACTTTAGTAGTTCAAATGGAGAACTTCCAAAGAACCACAGTTTTAGCAGGCAGCAATACTAGGTTAAGGGGTAATGAATGGATGTTCAAACTTTTATAAGTTCTAAAGCCAAAAGCCCATTAGGGATCTTTACTCTTTTATAAAGAGTGCTTTGGGTCCGGTGACTGAAAATCTGCTTTGATTGCCTTGAAATATAGCTGGTAGTTTGATTTTTGAAACTATTTTAGCATTCAGAAGAAACTTTTAAGTGTGTGTGCGCATGTGTGCATGTGCATACATGCCTGTATGTGTCTAGATAAATAGCCACTTCACTTCAGTTACAACCTAAGTTAATAGCTCAGTGTTTTCTTTTTTTCTGTTTATTGTTGTTCTAACTCGTACAGTATAGTGATGATGACGAAATCAATGGAGTGACACAAGGAGATAGACTTCGGGCCTTGAAAAGTCGGAGACAGTCCAAAGCCAACACTATCCCCCTCACGTGAGTGATTTCCTTCACTGTGGTCACACTTGTCTATTTTGTGTGGGTCCCTTAGGGACATTTTCCCTGCATACTTTTCTCCCTAGCTGCACACCTATTACTTTGCAGTGATCACTTGTGTGATTTAAAATCTAGAGGTGCTCAGATGTTCATTTCTCTTTGTTCTCCTGTAACCTCGGAAGCCATGATAGGTAAGAAAGCAGTATTAGGAAAGCTTTTGTCCATCGTCAGTCAGCTTGACACCCTCAAGAGAGTAACTGCAGATGTCAAGACCAGGATAACAGAGTTGGCCATAGTTATTAAGCTGGTTACATGTCAGTCATCAGTCTGCACACAGTAGATTTGAGTCAATTGTCGAATGATGTCTTAAAGTCATTATATCATCTCAGGGTAATGATAAACTTATACCCAAATTTTATATATATATATTGGTCTGGAGAACTGAGTTTTAATTGTAGACAAAGAGCACAATAAGAAGTTTCATAGTAGGTGTCTTTATCTCACATGAACTTCTTTAGCACTTATCTTAATTTGGATCCAACTTCAGGGAACGTCCATGATTGATGTACAAACATTGGAACTCAGACTGTGTAGCCTCCTAGGTGAGCTTTTGCGTCCTGTGGGAGCTTACCTTATAATGCAGCTTCTTGTTGGACCTGGGGTGGGACCGGAATTCTTATTTCTAGCAAGCCTCTTTGCCTGCCCTTTGCTCTTGGCAGAGTGGGAGGTGGGGCACAGCACCCTTTGAATTGCAAATTCTAGGAAGGTGATGCTTTTGTGGGTTACACACTCTTTCTGTGTTAAGACTGTCCATTGCCAGTTTATTTCTTAATAGGTTGTTTTACCCTACTTTCAGAAGCCAGGTTAGAAGTTAGGAGATACAAATTCTGTTTGGTCAAAAGTTCTTGTTAATCAGCTAGAGAGATGAAAGTGCTTGTTGCTCTTACAGAGGCCCAAAGTTTGGCTCCCAGCACCCAGATCAAGCAACACACAGTCACCTGTAACTCCAACTCCAGGGTGTCTCTGCTCTCTGTAGGTGCCCATGCACACACACAAATAAAAAGATTTTATATATATATATATATGTTCTTGTTAAATAGAACTTTCAGGAAATTTCACCTTCTCCCCTCTATTTAGAAATATATTTTCTGGAACTCAAATTATTTAGTGATAATTCTTTCTTAGGGAAGCTGAGATTATGTAATTGATAGCTTTGGGTATATGGTAATAGAAAAGCAAATGAAGACTAAAATTTAAAGACCCTTGGAACTGGCAGATGATTTCAAATGTTCCACACTCAGCAGAGTATGTGAGGCTGTCTGAGCTAAAAGTCTGATGCTCTCAGTAATGGCTGAATGAAAGCAGCTAGAGTGTTTGGGTAGAGCACAGTGGGAGAGTGCTTGCAGGGGGCTGGGATTTAATTCTCTTTACTGCTGGGAAAGGGAGGGAAGGAAGGAAGCAAGGAGAGTGAGGGAGCTGGAAAAGACTAGGTGAAAGGACTCATTTGTTTGGTTAGTATACTTCCCCAACCAGTGTGAAAAAAGGAACAAAAGACAGTGAGTGCCGAAGCACTCTCCAGTGAACTGGATCTTATTGAATACCCTCAATGCCCTCTTCTCCATTTGGATAGCAAACTTCTAGGCTCAAATTTTCCTAATCTGCCATTTAGTGGTTAGAAAACTCTGGAGTCTTTTGGGGCAGCATGGTAAATCCACTTCCTTCCATTCCTACCTCCCCACTTGACTCATGCATTGCTGTTGGTAAAGTATTTGCCTCCATATTGGTACTTGGACATAGGAAAATACTCAAAGAACCAGATGAGAAATGTCCTAGAGAATCCTAGGAGAGGGTTACAGTTAGATATTAAATGTCTCTCCTAGTGATTGGTTTTTCTTCAGGAAATTCCAGTATTGTAGAGAAGTTTGTTTTATTAGAAGTTGTACAGTAGCCCTTTCATTGGAGAGACTGCCCGATGCTGACTTCCGTGAGGTTGGTAACTCATTAGCACCATGGCATCCACCTGACCTTTAGGACTGGATGGCAAGTGTATTTTCCATGTTAAAATTGACTTGCTGGCTTGTTAGTAACTAATTCTGTTTGTATTAGTTACTTTTTCTGTTGCTGTGGTTAAAGTACTGGAGGGGGGTGGGTGTTATTTAGGCTCACAGTATAATTCATCATGGTGGAAAAGTCAGGCATCAGGAAACTGAGGAGGTACCTGGTCATACCTCATCTGATGCGTGTATGTGCTCAGCCCACTTTCTCTTTTTTGGGATGGTGCCACTCAAGGTGGGTTTTCCCATCTTAGTTAGTCTAATCTTAGATAACCCCTCACAGACATGGCTTGTATCTTGAATAATCTATATTCTGTCAAGTTGACAGTATTGACACCAGATTGCCCATCACTGTGTGCCATGAACTATGTGTGTTAGATCTGTAGGAGAGAACGCATGGAGGGTAGGGTTGTAGTTGTGTCCTACATGGTCATCAGATGGAAACATACAGTTACTTTAGAAAAATCACTTAAATCTAACAGTGCAAAGAAGACAAGTGAGCATTTCAACGAAGGAAAATAACTCTTAGGCTTTGAGTTTTACCAGAGGAACAAATGAAATCTATAGTGCCGACATCCCATTTGCACGCCACTACCAACTAAGAAGACATGGTAGTCAGTGACTGAATGAAAATAAGGTGGAAAACAATTGAGGAAGACCCTGGCATTGACCTTTCTTCCACACACATCCATACATTTATGTGTTCACATGTGAATACATATAGCACACACACAAGAAACACCAAGCCAAAACTGGGTATGTGGTACATACTTGTAATCCCAGCACTTAAGCACTTGGAAGGTAGTGGCAGGAAGATCAGAAGTTCAAGGCCATCCTCAACTGCATAGTAAAGTCAAGGTCATCCTGGGCAACAGGAAACCTTGTCTCAAGAAAGAAGGGAACAGGAGGTGACAAGAAAATAAATATCAAAGTTTGAGTGTATTAGTTACTTTTCCATTGCTATGATACTACATCATAACCAAGGCAACTTAAAGAAGGAAATGTTTACTTGGGCTTACTGTTCAGGGGACTGTCCATCAACATCACAGGGACAGGGCAGCATTCGTAGTGGCAGGCCTGGCAGCTGGAACCGGAAGTGAAAACTCAAATTTTGAGCTGTAGGCAGGAAGCAGAGAGAGCCACCTGGGAATGGCAAGAGGCTTTGAAACCTCAAAGCCCACCTGAGTCATATACTTCCCCCATCAAGGCCACACCTTCTACACCTATCCAAACCATCTTACCAACTGGAAACTAAGTGTTTAAATGCCCAAGGCTGTGAGGTCTGTCTCTTTCAAATCACCTCAGGTTGTGTAAAGAAAACAAGGAAACATACATAGTGTGACTACAGTAATGAAGCTGATGGTGTCTGGTCAGGTGTGCTTCTGCAATCCAGACTGTCGAGTGTGCAGTTCACCTGAACTCCGAACTGACGAACTCAGTTCCCTGTTCATAGTCATACCTCCTGATCTTACCAGACAGTCTGTGGGCTGTTTCTGCCTCCTTCTCTCCCGGTACTCAGGTGTAGTGTTTTTGTACGAGCATACTGTACATTTGACTGTGGCCAGCTTAAGTATTGTAAATCAGTATGGGGGGGTGGTTATCCAGCTAGAGATGGAGTCTCACCATTTGTTCCTGTGTGTTAAACTAAAGTCAGCATTTTTGTCTCAACAGAATTGGACCACCACCACCACCACCACCCTTGTGTCCCGCCCCTTTGCTGTCACAGTTGCTGCTCTGGGTCTTTTAGGGTGTCTTAAAGCCACAGGTGGCTCTGTGTATTTTATTACATGATTTATTTTGGCTTCCCAATTTGAACATCTGTTCTTTCCCCTTCCGCCCTTTCCAGATGCCCCCTAGCTGTGCTGACCTCTGCACTGTGTAGTGTTGCCATCTGGTGGATTGTGTGTGACTACATTCTTCCCACCCTGCTGTTCTGTCTTGATGGCTTCAGAACACAGTAGCCATCCGGACCCTTTGACAGATAGTTTGCTGTGTAAGTTTCCTGTTCCATATCTCTCCTACCCTCCCCTGTTGTCCAGTGTGGTTCTCAAGGTGCATGTGTTTCTCCTTCTGGCTCTCCTGGCTATTTTGGTTTGCTTATTTTCCAGGGTTCTCTTTCTGAATCTTTTCAATGAATGGGATGGTAGCAGTGGGTGATGATCCTTTTAAGCCAAGGATGTTAAAAATAACACCTATTTTTGAAAGTTGTACTAGTTATTTATAAATATGGACATTGGAATAGTTTTCTTTCCTGTCAGAAATGTTTAGTTAGTTGGGCTAATTAGTCTGGTCTCCTTTCTACCAGGGACTGTGCACACCTCTCATGTTCTGTGCCTTGAATGTGTCCCCAGTCAGATGGGTTTTCTCGCAATTTCTTCCTTAAGCAAAGATTGGGTTTTGTAGCGTTGAGGACTAGTGAGGACTGCAGCCTGATTTCTGCCCATGGAACAGCTCTCTTCACGTCACCTGTCTTTGGTGTGCAGAGCCGCCCACTCTCACGTCACACCTTCCTCTGTGTTAAGTGAGACTAGGAGCCCTGGAGCTGCTGTCGCCTTCCTGCTCGTGTTTCTTTCTGCCTTACAGTCTCTGCACTCTGCTTTCTTCCTTTCCCAAAAGTAACTAGACTATCTTTATTAGATTATGTACACAATTACTGTATTCTCTTGAGATCTGTCCTCTTCTGTTCAGCAGAATGTGGCAGGAAACACCCATGTGGAACCCCACAGTTAAGGCCCACAAAGGAGACTGTGTCCCACAACAACAACAACACCCCATATCTGTGTGTTTTCCGTAACCTTTTTTCTGTTCATTCCAAAAGTGATTTTTCTTGTCCCAGCTTGGACTTAGAAATTACTAAAGCATGCAGAATTCCCTTCTAGGATTTCTTCCAAAGTAAAAGCACATTGCAACCAACCCTGGTTCTTTGTGGTTCTGTTGAGTGTTTTCATATGACTGAGAAGGATGAAAAATGAATCCGATCCCACTCTTTAATATTAAAGAAAACCTACTGAACACATTTTTATTTATGGCAATTCCTTGACTATCCTAGGGGAGTTTATAGTTTCATATTCACACTCAGGTTTCTATAGTTTGTTTTTGTTTGTTTGTTTGTTTTTCTTTTTCTACCTATTGACTGAAGAGCAGTGATACCTTTTATAGTTTATTCTTCTCAGACTGTTCCAAGTGGCCAAGATGTTCTGAATGGGTGGCGTTGCTGCTAATAATATTTGTCGTCAGGCTCAAATGTCTTCAGCTTAAATGTTGCTTCTGCTGGGGATTTCCCCCTCAGTGTCCTCTGCAAGATAGTTAGGTCGCCTGTGGCTGGTGTCACCACCACATTTCAGGACCTAAGCAGGGCCTTAGCCTGCCTACTGATTTGAACTTACAAAAGCAAAAACCTTTCTGTAGCTGAGGTAAGTAACAAGTATGATCTTTGTAGCCACTAGTTCCTGGTCACTTTCTTCCGAAGAGGCTTAATTTGTGAGTGGCAGTTTTCACTGCTCCATTGTGACGGGCCATTGCTGTGAGCTGCTGCTGAGAGAGCCGTGCTTAGCAACCATTAAGAATCCAATAGCTGGTGGCCTGGAGCGTAAGACCAGAAAGCATTTAATGTTCTGTGCCTGGTGCATACGTGAGAATGTTGTGGGGCATCATACAAAAAGCTGTGTGGCAGTGGTCCCTTAGGAAGACGTCCAGGCATTTGGAGGCCCAGCAGGACACGTATGTCTCACATTGTCACTGTCCAACATCTGGAGCTGCTGAGGCTCCAGAAACACCACTGAGAGGGCAGTGGTCTATGGTTTGGGCACAAAGTAAGGAAGACCAATGCAAATTTCATCGGGAGATAGAGAGGAGAAAAGTGTATATTCTGCATATTACATGAGAAAAACCATGTGAGGAGGGCAGGTGGCGGTGAATCCCCAGTTTCCTGTGGCGGAGGAACCCCACTTGAGTTTGGCTTCCTTGCCCCTCTTGCTGGTAATATGTAAGTGTAGTCCTGGAGCTTTCCCACTGCATTGGTGTACTAACTGCTCTCATGTCAGATACCCTTAAGGCTTCCCTGGTGTGATTAATGTATACTAAATTTCCTTTTGTGTTTCAAAGCTCCACAGAAATTAGTAACCACTAATATCATTATTTCATATTTATTTCCACTATTTTATAGAAAAATTCATGCTCTAAAAATACTTTTTCAGCCAGCCTAAGAAATACTTCTTGATTGAGTTGTAGTTCTTTGTTTTGTGTAGCACTTAAACCTTCAGTAATTTAAGAAATCAGAAGCAGATTTCCTGAGCAGGCAGTGCCCTGGTTTCTTGTGTTTTTGTGTTAATGACCTTATAGTATGATAGTTATCCATGCTTTTGACTTCAAATGATCTGAAATGGAGGAGTGACGTTTCAGAAAAACCCTTTGTCAAGAAGCAGCAGAGGACAGTCAACTGTACACGCTACCCAGAGACCTGGGAATCAGCAGATGGATTTGGTAGACTTTATGCAAAAGTCTAGATTCATATCCTTAAGAGGAATAAATAAATATTTCCTCCTTGATTTGTGTTAGCAGAAAGAAATTTTAGTAGTTGAATGGGAGAAGTAGTGTTAATGTTCTATTTAGCCCAGTACAGAGTAACTGTGATTGACAACTAAAAGAATTTTTTAAGAAGAGGGGCCCTTGAAGGTTCCCAACATTAGGAATGGTAATGAGGCCCTGGATGAACCAACTACTCCATCTTATTGTTATATATTATATATACATACTGAAGTGATTCCTTATGCCCAATACATGTGCATGATTATTACATTCATACTAAATTGTTATGTCATTTGTTAAAAAGAACTTTTCACTAAATCCTGTTTTGGGGAGCTGGGTTCATGTCTTAGACAGTTGGTTCTTTCTTGAGTCACAATTGTGTGTGCACCTACTATTTCTACTTAGAGAATTTCAGATCAGTTTCGTGACATGGGCAGATTCAGTCAGGGCTGCATTGCCTGTGAAGCTGCAGAACTTTCAGAACAATGGTGGGCTAACAGCTCCCCATTCTCACACAACTGGTAAGCCAAGCAGTGAGGTGATTGGCTGCCCTTGCTGTGAGTAACCCACCATCATCAGAACTTTGGAACCTTTGCTACATTAGAAGGACCAGTAGTTGTCAATCACCCTGATCATGACAGGCCTGTAAAGCAGACTCTTCCTTAGTTAAAATTACTTATTTTTATGGAGCGGGGCTCTTACAGATTGCTATTGACTCTTCCGATTGTAGTTTGACTCCAAAAGAGGAAGCTGTTAAGTCAGTGTTTCTCCTTCCTCTAAGCAAACACTGATGGAAATAAAGGAGTGCATGGGTTCTGAAGCAAAGACTGGCCTGCCAACATCTTTTGATGTTTTCAGCTGTTTTTCCTCTGACAATTTAATAAGAATTACTTATGGAGAGCGTGCTCTGTGTGGCCTGTTCTTTCTGATTTATGGTTTTTCATCCTGAGCAGTCTTCTGTCCTGGGAGATTTTAATTAAGACAAGTTTCATGGCATTTAAGGGATAAATTCAAGATTTGGTAAATAGTTATAAGGCAGACAAAACTGAAATTTTGCTTGAATGTATTTAAAATTTTCATTGGCATATAAAATTATTACTTTGTTGTTTATTATATCTACTTTCTGCTCTGACCAGTAAATATTATGTAGCTGTTTTGCTGAGTTTATATTCAGACACTAAAAAATATGGGATTTATGACTTGTCTTTGTGATTAAAATCTGAGACTCTACTTGGACAGGTTTGACTAGTAGATTTCTTTGGTTTGTGGATTGCATAAAATGCCAGGCCATTCATTTCCCAAAAGCCAAGCACCTGAGTACCTCCAAATAACCTTCAAAGAAAAATGAGATGCTTGGTGTAAAAATGTGCTTCAAGGTTGGTGTTTGTGTATAAGTAGCAAATGTGATTGTGGATAATTCTTCAATTTGCAAAACAAATAATTATACCAAAGTGCAAAATTGCCTTCCTCTGTCAACTATTGAAAAGTTGTTTTAGTGAATATAATCTTGCCTTTTTCCAACTGTTTTCAGAATAATTCTTCAGTCCCGTGTTCAGAGCTGTAAAACCCCTGAACCTAATCTTTCTGGCAGTGCAGGCATTACTAAACGAACCACCAGATCTGCTTCGGGGAAAAGCAGTCTTAAAAGGTGAGAAAAGAGTCCTACTCTGGAAAGGTCCCGTTTGTTTCCAGTTTACTCTTTTGGACCCTGCTCCTGGGACTGATTCATGTCCCAGGAAGGTGGAGGCTTCAGTGTTACTGGCTGTCCAGAGGAAATTCCTTGTGTTAGAAGTGTGGTCCCTGGCATGATATGAGAAAGTTGATATGGGGAAGCTGAGAGCGTTGCCCTAGAATTTTTCCCAAGTGCTCCGGGCTTGGAGGAAGCCCCTTCATGTCTGTCGGGTACAGCTCAGTGAGTTGTGGCGGAGCCCGAGACTCTAGACCTGATGCCTGTTCTCTGGCCACAGCCCCTCCTCAGTTGCCACCGCTTTCATTTACGCTAGGCTCTGTTGAGAACATTTTCCACATGTAATTCTTTTTTTTTTTTTTTGAGACAGGGTTTCTCTGTGTAGCTTTGCGCCTTTCCTGGAACTCACTTGGTAGCCCAGGCTGGCCTTGAACTCACAGAGATCCGCCTGCCTCTGCCTCCCAAGTGCTGGGATTAAAGGCGTGCGCTACCACCGCCTGGCTCCACATGTAATTCTTAAGATAATTCTGAGCCCCAGCCGCTGATGGGGGAAGAATAGACCACACCACTGCTGTTTCCCGGCCCGTAGAGAGCAAGCGCGCCGGCGCCATCACCTGGCAGTGTGGTGCTTCTCTTTAACATGGATAGCTCTGAGGTTAATCTGGGCCATGTTCTACATCATCCTTGCTGCTTTTACCAGGCGCGTCTCCGTTCGTTGGAGGCTTTCACCCTTATTACTTAGTCAGTGTAAGTTCATCTCTGGTGAACTCCACTGCCACTGTGTCCCAAGAGCTCTGTGTACTTGCGGTTCTAAGGAATGCTTTGAGTTTTGTTGTTTTTCCTTGTTGCTGAGTCTTTTGTAAAATTTCACTATGGAGCTAGAGTCTCCCGAGAACAGGACAAAGAACCAACGTGGGTACCTGAGAATTGTCAGGCAGGCACTGACTCAGAAGTTAGGGATTTTATATGTGTGGAGTGTTGGTGCCCACAGAAGCCAGGGAACATTAGACTCCCTGGAGCTGGAGTCCATGCAGCTGTTCAGACTCAAGGTTAGGTCCTGTAGAAGGGGAAGCCCCTGTTTTAAATTTTTAGTTAATTAGTTAAGCATTCATGTTCCTTTTATTCTGTGGTTCTAACTCGACAAGAAAATTAGAACACTGACAAAAGGTCAGATTTAGGTGTATTATAACATAGCATAGCGTCCAAGTGTTATTAACAGAAAAATAGGAGACGGGCTGTGTTGTGCCAGATGAATCAGGAGCCATTTATTTACTGATGGATTGATTGATAGTGCTGGTGCTAGAACCCAGGGTTTCGTGTGTACTAGGCAAGTGCTTTTTACTACTGAGATAAATCCCCAACCTGGGTCATGTCTTAAAAGAAAATTTAATGACTTAGATAAATGCTCCTGAAAAAAAGAAAGGAGAGTAAATAAGTAAAAGTCCCATGTAAAACTTTGAGGTATAGCTCCAATTTGTAAATATACATTATGCCATATATAGAGAAATGTATTGTCATATAATTATTTACAGTATGCAAATTTTTAAGTATGCATACAAATGAAACACAAGCAAACTCCTGTGCTTCTTGATTCTGGTTGGTAGGACAGTTAAGATCTTAGATTCCAACTTTCCCATTAAGTTGAGGAAATAGGTATATCTTTTATGTGAAGTCAGACTGTCAAAAGTGCCCTGGGAGTGCTGGCCTTTAATCCCAGGAGGCAGAGCCTGATCTACATAGCAAGGTCCAGCCAGCCAGGGTTACACAGTAGACCTTATCTCAAAACAAAACAATAACCGGTCAGAAGGCATGGTGTTGATGTTGGCATCATCAACACCTTCTTTAGGTCTAAGTGATCAAGCTTCCATTAACAGTCCAATAAGACTTGCTCATTTGATTCTGAGAAGTAGAATTCTAGACAAGCTTTGACTCACATCATACCATATTCCACTGAGGAGGGTTGACTGTGCATTAATTAGTCTTTCTGTCTAGGTTTCTTGACTTCACATACCCTTCCTGTGACCTCCACTTTTCCTCTCTGGAGAGTGGTTTCTGATTTTTTTTTTTTAGTGAGCTGCTCCCAAGGGCCTGGACTGGATGCTTTGAGTATTCTAAGCAGACTTCAGATAAGATGGGCTAAATGAACTGTCCCAAAGTGCCTTTCAGGAATTTGGGGTGGTATTGGAAACCAAAGAAATTGGGACTGGGGTTGCTGTGGCCTATATTCATATTACCTTAACTATTATCACTTCCAGCTTACAAAAGAAAGGCACACAACTGTGTATGGCATTCCACTAATTCTAGGAAATAAGGAGAATCAGAGACTTCTAGGCTACAGCCTCTTGTGTCTGCTGAATAAAGTTCAGCTTTTGGTTGGAGGATATTAAAGGAAATAACATTGGTATATAATCTAACTCAAGAAAAACAGGCTCATAGTCCCCCCCCCAAAAAAAAAAGAACCACGTTCAAAATAAAGATTGCACTCTCTTTCAGTGTCCATCAGTCTTCCCTTGGGGTGTAGGCTCACCAGGTCTCCTGGCTCTTTTGTGGGAGAGGCCCTGTCTGTTACAGGTCCATGTACTCATGCATCTCTGCGGTGGCCCATGGAAACTTCATTCCCACATGCCCATTTGTTTTCTGAGGCTTCCAGGATGGAGATTCTCCCAAACATCACTTTGTACTGAGTTGACTCATGAGTTTTGACATTTTACCAAGAGACACTTCAACTTCAGAGACTTCCCCTAACAAATCCTCTTAAAAGAACAGACTGAGAAAGGTGGACATGTTAGGATAGAGGTGTTTGTTTTTGGAAGAGAAAGACCACTGTGCTTCTCATGTCAATGCCCTTATGTCATGTGTCCATTTGGACAGAAGCCACATGCAGACACCGTGGCGCACACAGCCTGTGTGGGATGGAAAGGTTCGGCTCCTGCACTGGTGGTGGATGCCTTGTGTGGCTCCTTTTCATTTGTCAGATTCAGAAGGAAGCTTGTGGGTTTCCACACTTTCCACTTCCTATCAGGACCATAAATCTATTAAAACAGCTCATAATTGACTAAATTAGTTAGCTTTTTTTCTCAGTGTTTCCACACTAACTCTGAATGAGTCTTGAACACCATCACACCTCCAAGTGGAAGACTTGCAGATGCCTCAGTTAGACAGTTCACTTCATTGCTGCATGTTTCTAGAAGCTTCTAAAGTTTCTTTTGGACATTTTTCTTTTTCAGTTATTTCATCTCATTTTCTTAAAGTCTGTCATGTCCAAGTGACCTTTATGTTTAAAGGTGTGTCTTTGGGAACCATCACTCTTCTCCTACCACCAAACCACCCTAATGCTTGTGGTTATCCTGTTACATGGTGTGATGCCCAGGGTCCTTCATCACTCATCCAAACCATAAATACGTGTGCCTTTGTAAGTCTTTGCTGTCAAAGTCATGGCCACCTTTCCTGCCTTTGCACCACAGCTCTCAGGATCTCAGCCGCTGGTTCCTGCTCCATTGCTTCTGGGATTTCTCATTTCATCTGCCATTATCTCTAGGAGTCCCAGGATGTTATCTCTCTAAGTGCTGGTTCCCTCTGGACTTTAAAATAATGTCCGTTTGGAATTCCAGATGTATTTCCATTTGATTAGATCTGCCAATTGTCTTTGCACTCAGTACTCTCTGCTCGTGTCTGTAAAAACTACACACCCAATTCATATGAGTCTTCTGTTAGCCTAGTGAGGGTCACCTCAAGATCAGAAGTAGTTTTGTGAGTGGGATTGTCTTTTCTTTTCTTTTTCTTTTTTCTTTTTCTTTTTCTCTGAAAGTTGCTGATGAGTTTAAAGCATAACAACACATTGTGGGAGGAAGGAAGAGAGGAAGGTCGAGTCAGGTTGATTTCTGATGAACCCAGAGAGGGGCCCTTGGCTGTCCCTGCCCAAATCTCCTTACAGACAGGCCAAGCACTCTGAGAAGGAGGGGCTGCCAAAACTAGAAACTGCTTGAGGCGCTGGAGCTTTTTCTGTGACCAAATTCTGACCTTGAAACCACTCAGTAACCCTCTTTATCTTTCCGTTCTTTCCTCTGTCCCCACAGCCTGGCTCCTTGGAGGGGAAGGAGGAGGAGTGCTTTGCAGCCAATGCCCATGCTGGCGTTATGGTACCTTGCCTTGCTCTGCTGCCCGCGCCTGCTCCTGCTTGTTTTTGTTTATTTCTATTGCTTTTTTTTTTTTAAATGAAATTTGGACTTCCTCTACCCTGCCTTCCTCTCGTGTTTGGTTGATGTTGTCCTGTCTCTGTAAGAGTGTCAAAACTACACCAAGTACACGCTTCTTCGCATGCCAGTACTCTCTTTATGTTGCCATCCTCATCTTTGAAAACTTCTGGGACACTTTAAAATCTTCATGGTAAATCTTTTTCTTTTTTCTCCTCAGTCCAGCTGTTTCAAGGACTAAGAGTGTCTTGCGTTAAAGTAAAAACCCGGTGACCAGCACTCCAGGGAACAGAAAACCCCAACAGGATTTAGCCAATCATCTGAGAACAAAACAGACACTGCAAAAGCCTTAGTTTCTTTCCACATGAGAAGTTCATTCAATGAAGAAAACGTCACTGGCCCCTCAGCCACTCACTGACTTTGGGTTGTGGCTGAGCCATTTGAGGGCCGGACTCTCCCTTCTGTAATCTCAAGTTGGATGAAAGCTGCTGTTATAAGTTTAGTCTCAGGTGTTACCCAACCCTCTACCACCAGAGAACTGTCTGGTGAGTGTGGTATATGTGTGTTCTTGTGATGGCAATCGTGTTCACTGCTGGCCTTCAGGAGAGTGGAGGGTGTGCTGGAGGTCTCTTGGTGTATTTATTTTTTGTTCATCCTGTGACCCCGTCCTGCAATTTATAAAAATGAAAGGAGATGAGCATCTCTCCAGTGGTACCCTCCGTCTTAAGATATGATTTGGTACAATCTGTTTCACTTTACTCGTTAATACTGTTGTGATGTTCACTGTGTGAATTACCCAAGCTGCTTGTCTTTCACCAAAGAGTGCTTTAATAACAATCTGTGAAAACTGCATTTAAACACTGTTATGTGTTGTTGTGGTTACTAAAACCTGCTAAAGAATGTTGATAGAATATTTGAACCTTTTTTCAGTTGAAAGGTTACGTAAGTCCTTCCTGTGTCATTTAGGATGAAGATTTCCGGACTGGGACGCTGGGTTGCTCAGTCACACATTAGAATTGTGTTTCCTCCAGTACATTTAAAACCAAACAGCAGTGCTGCTTGTCTTTGGAAAAGCACCCTGAATAATGGTGGCTTTAAAAACAAAATTGTCAACCCTTTGTAGAGTCTTTCTCTGTAATGCTGTGGAGTTTTTTTTCTTATGATTCACAGTTTGATTTTAGCGACAGTTGCTTGCTTCTGGAGTTAGGCTGTTTGTGTAAGAGAACTCACTGTTGCCTTGGTCAGGGAATACACTAGAAACTGTAGTGTGCCTTCTCTCTTCACCCCTGCTGGAAGCCAGCTGTACCTGTGCCATGAAGCAATCGCAAAGCCAGAATTTATCTGCTGCCAAAAAGAAAAAGACAGAGCTAATAATTAGAGAATACTTTAAGGTTGTCTTAGTTACTTCCACAACAGAGGGTAATGGTTTTTACTCTTCCCAGTTTGAAGACTGGAAAAAATGCAATATGAAAGCCATTGAGAGCCAATGCCTTCCTAAGACAGATGAATGTGTCAGGCGAGCAGGCATTCACACTCGAAAAGCTGCCTTCCTTGTAATTGTAATGAACAGGTTAAGTCTGGTAAATGTTTAAAAAAAAAAATGAAAGACAGTGGGTCCCCATTTCTCTCCTCAGACTGTGGCATTGGCTGACATTGGGTTGGGGGCCTGGGAATGTCAATGTAGAATCCACACTAAGAGTCCCTCCCCAGTTAAACATTGGAGAAAGGCAGCTAAGACCTAGATAGGAGGACAAACATTTCATTTACTGATAATGCTCAATCAGACTATACCTGAGTCTAAAGTAGCAACTTCTTAGGATAGTTCTTCCTCCATCTGAACCAAGCTGGATTTGTCCTGTGTATCAGGATGAGTGAATGGGGCCTGCCCACTGTGGCTCATAGTGATTGTTTGGGAATAAACCACTTGGGCTTCAGTGATAATCATAGTGCTTTTTAGAAATCGCCCCTTGGTGTTGGAGGCTCCATTCAGCTAGAATTGCTACTACTGTGGCTCTTGCTAAAATTCCCTCTCTTGCTAAAGTTACTTAGAGTTGGTGAGGACACATTCCCAGGAAAACCTACTCCAGATGCTGAGGTGATAACTCTGGGGATGGACAGTCACCAGCACTGACTGGTGACACCTAGGACCTAGGAAGTCTGGGTCTGACTAATGGAAAATCCTTCCTGCTGTGAATTAGTGCACAACCCCTCCCCAACTACAACTACCCAGAACCTGCTGGGTTAGAAGACCCTGCTGCTACAGGGCATGAATCAGTGAATGTTGATTGCAGGCGCCCCTTTAATTTAAGAACTTTAAATAGCTTTGAAAGTGCATCAAAACCTCCTCTAGCAGAATTAAAATTAGAAAGTACATGTATAGGTGCCCTTGAAGCTTTTGGGAGCCTGAGACCACCCAGAGTTCGAGAGAGGAGTGTCTGCAGAGCTGGATTTTAGGACTTACAGATTAATACAGTTCTGAGGCCCAGCTAGAACTCTGTTGCCATGAGGCAAGAAGGATGGGCCCTGAGCAGCGCCACATTCAATGGCAGCAGTATTTGTCTAACATGGCCACGTGCTGCTCAGAACTTCCCAGCTGTAACTTGATCCCCCAGACCTTGCCCTATCTATTGTCCCGCCCTATGCCCTATCACCTCACCCCACAGGTGGCTTCTACCTCTTGGCTTGGGCCCCCCCCCCCCCCCCACAGGTCATAGAGGCTTTCCCAAGTGTTCTCATAAGGCTCTTGGAGTATTTTTAGGTCTAACAGACCTTTCCAGCTTTCTGGGTAACTTGTGCCTAGAATTCCTTAGGCCTCTGTTAGCTTGAATTGCTGTCTATGACAAGTATTTGTTCATTTGGTGTGTGTTCTAGAAGTAACAGCTGCTTTTCTTCATATATTTTCTAAAAGTTCTTGCCACATTTTAGAAAGCAGTTGGCCAGAAACCTTAAAACCTATTTTCTTTAAGATTTCTCTTCCACTGAAATGTCTTGCATCTCTCTTTAAATCTGAGTGTTCCTCATATCACTGAATGGAAATACTACAGGTGTGTTAAAAAAGACTTGCCTATACTGTATAAGAAATTACCTCCTTAACGATCCAGTAGGACTCACTGTGGATAGACATGTCCATCAGATTAGAGTACTGCAGTTTTACATCCATTGTTTGAAGACTTTATTGTACACTCATGTACAGATGATTAAGTGAAGTTTTAAAATATAACTGATGAATCAGTATTTGATCAATCATCGTCTTGATATTCTATTAAATTGTATATTTCTAATCATATTTTTAAAGCTGAGAGAACTGGTTGGATGTTTATTCTCCTGAAGGTATTTTTAAGATAAAGCTTCACCCTAGCCTTGTAAACTTGGCACATACATGTAGTTTTTGATACTTCTTGTTGCATTTGAAAATCTTGTGTATTGTAAAATGGTTTTATACAAAATACTAAATGGTAGAAATTGTATAATTTACAATCATAATTAAAAATATTAAACAGTTTTTTGGCTTATTGCATTCACTTACTGAGCATGTCCAGTAGATAGTAATTTAAATATAACGTGGATCTAATTCTTAGCTTGCAAGGGACATCATAACAAAATACTACAGCCTGGGTGGGGCAAGTAGAGAAAAATATATTCCCTTAGTGCCAGAAGTACGAAGCTCAAAAGACCAAAATGTCAGCAGGGTGGGTTTTTCTTGCGCTTGCTGTTCTTGGCTTTCTGATGGACTCTTCTCACTAGACTTCACGTGACCATTCCTCTGTACCTGCCCATCCCTGGTGTGTCTTGTAAGGTTACCAGTGAGAATGGATTAGGGCCACTGTAATGGCTTATCTTTGTCTCTTTAAAGGTCCTGCCTCTAGATGTAGCCAATTGTAAGGTACGGAGGGGTTAAGGCTTCAGGACTTAAATTTTAGAGGTCACAGAAGGTGAGTGAGTGAGGGGTGCCTGCTGTGAAATCACTCCACACGCACCTCTGTGCCAGCCTGGACAACTCGGAGATTAATGGCCTGGAGGACAAGACTCGGGAACAGTAGGCTGTGGGGCCTGTAGGCAATGGATCATGGCTTACAGCTTGGCCAGCCATATAGCTGGCAGGACTGGGGAAAGACAGGGGAATGCCTTTACATCTGGTGTCTCAGCTCCCTGGGTTATCTGCTTTCTGTGTGGCCCAGAGCCACACTGTCTCATCACCACACACATATTCGATCTATACTTGAAGTGTGGATTTGAAGAAAAAAAACCTCCCCCTAGTTAGTGAACCAAATGAACAATTCATACAAAGAATGGGACACAGATTTGCATAGGTTATTTTGTACCTTTCAGCACAGGTGAATATCTAATAAAGACTGATTTTAGACTATGGCCCCGTCTCTGATACTTTTCATATGTAACTCATGCACCTGAATGGTGTGATTAGCTCACATTATCTTTTCCTGAAGGTGGAAATGTAACAAGGCAGGTAAGTCTGTGGGAGGGGCTTGTTCAGAGCCCTAGTCTAGGGATGTGAGTGGAAAGCTAGGCAAGAGGGCTATCAAGATAGCAAGTAAAGGCATTTACCACACAGGCCTGGTGACCCAGATCTACCCTAGAACCCGTATGAAGGTAGAAGGAAAGAACTGACATAACAGGACTGTCCTCAGCCCTCCACAGGATGTGCATGCCCCATCCCCAACACACACACACAAACATTTTCTTTTAAAGAAGCAAAGCCAGCTTTCATGCCTGTGTTAATATTCTGCATGGAGGAGCAGTTTGATAGAATCATCCAGAGCCCAGACTGAATATAAAACTTGGCTCTGACCACTTTTGATTGGGGCTGAGTCAGCCTACCTACATCTGTTTCTACTTCAGTAAGATGGGGATGGTAATATTCTTGCTAGGATATGAGATGAATTAATACCATGAGCCACTCAGTGCAAGTGCTTTGCATGTACTAATCTGTATTATGTTCAATTTAAAAAAATGAAAATAGCCAGGCGGTGGTGGCGCACGCCTTTAATCCCAGCACTGGGGAGGCAGAGGCAGGCGGATCTCTGTGAGTTCGAGACCAGCCTGGGCTACAGAGTGAGTTCCAGAACAGGCTCCAAAGCTACACAGAGAAACCCTGTCTCGAAAAACAAAAAACAAAAAACAAAAAAAAAAGAAAGAAAGAAAGAAAATATTGCTATAATGCTTTTCAAGTGGACAGTGACACCTCCCATTAGCAGCTGTTGAGACATGGGTGAGCTGGTTAAGTGAAATAGCAAGACATTGCCTCCCCACCCCCAGCACTGAGGTCATGGGGTCTTTCCCTTCTTTTATCCAGATTTGAAGTATTTTGTTCTTGGTGATTGGCACAGTATAACCCTGTTTCTATCAAGTTTGTTGAGAGAAAAATGGACCCTTCTGGGCAGTCTGCACAGTCTCCTCCCCAGCTCCCTTTTTGAGGGGATTGGTTCATGTGTGTGTGGAAGTCCTTATGTGCTGCCCTGTACCACACCTGCAGCCTTTCCTTGTTTCTAACTGAGTCTCATCTCTTTGTCTGCAAGTGTGCATGGCGATGACGAGCTCCCCGATGACCAGTGTTCTGTCCAAGAGGAAATGTCCAGGTAAGGAAGCCTTTGGCCTGGAGGGCCAAATCTCATAGAGCTGCTTGCCACCAGTGTTCATCAGCATCCCCACAGAGCAGCACAGTTGTAAACAGAGGCTCTGGGTGGGAGAAGGCAGTGGAGGAGGTACAGCCTGCATGCTGCCTTACCGGGAGTGTGCTTGCGGAACAAATCTTTTCAGACAGGACAATTCTTCCTCGTGTAGGACTCTGGATAATACAAGGTGTCTGGCAGCTCCATCCACACCTCAGTGCCAGCCAGGCTCCCAGCCAAGGGACAGCCCCAATCCCCTCCTCCATTTCTGCCAACTTCAGAGGGTTCTGCTGCCCCCCCCCCCCAGAACGGCTTAAGTGCATACAGAGCTTTTGTTGGAAACATCAAAGAAGCTGCCCGAACACTCCAGGGGTCCTGCTGAAATAGGGCTTCCTTGCCCTTTCTGCTCTGGCCCAAGACTAGGAGGAAGGGAAAAGACCTCACTTGGAGACAGTGGAGAAGTGGAGCTTCTAAGGGCCAAGATTCCAGGGTGGGCTTCAGGTTGTCTAGTCAGTTACCTTCCTGCCTGACCTTAGATGTCTTCACAGTAACCTGGTCTGTTATGCCTTGAGGATGGGGAAGGTCTGCTGAGGTCTAGCTGGAGGACACAGGAAAGACCGTAGGCGAGTTTGGGATTGGCAGGACAGGATGGGAAGGGGAGGTGGCGGTTGGTGGCCACTGTGGGGTTTTACTCATCTGGAGTGACAGTTCTGCCTTGCCATGAGTGCAGTGGCTGGGCCTGGGCCAGGGATAAGAACATTGAGAACAGCTTAACCATCTCCTCCTTTTCCAGTGATGGCTGGCTGTCTCGGGCTGTAACCTTTCTAGACCGGCTTTTGATGTGGCTCGGGGTCCGCAGGGCCTAGCCCTCTGGAAGTCTCTTCTGACTACAGTGCTGCTCTCCCTACTGGGAATCCTCTCCCTGTGCAATATAAGCCTGTTTTTTCAGGCTGGTGCCTCAGCAACCCAGCAAATGTGTCTGTCTTGTTCTTCCCGTGTTTCCACTGGGTGTCCTATCAGCTCTGTTGGTGGGTGAGGAAGGGGCCAGATTGACAGCCCTGGGGTAGAGCTGCTCAATTCCAAGTCCAATAGGACTGTGCCACTTGAGCCCTCTCAATCAAATGCCTCCTGTGAGCAAAATACGCTCAACTTCCCCAGCAACATGGCTGGTGCGCAGCATGCCTGGGAGACACCATTGAGGTATGTATGCAACACCCACTTCCCTGCTACATCAAGGCCTTATAGGGTGCTCAGGGAACACCCCCAGCAGTGTGTTCACATCAGTCATGGTTCACTTCCCTCAGAGGCCACTTGGTATTCTTATTTCTTTTCTCCCCTTCCAAAAACCTCTCCATGGCCCCACTGCCAATTTGCATTCCTGAGCACTTGGAACTTTATTCAAGGCCATCAGCTGGTGTCTCAATGGGCGGGCCACCAGTGCAGTTTTGCAGCTCATCACGAATGAGTGCATTGGTGCCCTTGGTGCCTTTAGTATTTGACAATTCTCAGGAATGCCCCTCTATTCTCCTTGATTTACAAATGCTTCTATGTCTCCAGCTAGTCAGCCATCAGGAACTGGGCATTCTTGCAAAGATGCTTTGAAGGCATCTGTAACTGCCCTATTGACTGGACCTGCCCAGGTCGACAAGGGTGGTTTTCTGGGTTGTAGGCACCTCTGTGTTTTGATTAGGGACATTTCTGTTACCAAGTCACTAGCAGCCTGTGGCCTGAGCAGAAGTTATGGAGCAGGAGACAGGCAGAGATGGATGGGGCTGAGGCAGCAGGAGCCACTAGGGCCTTGAGCCTGAGCCCTCTCTTAGCCCCTAGACTACCCCAGTACCTCTCTTGCGGTGGCCCTTGGGGTAGCTAAAAAAGCATGCCGCAGATACTCCATGGATTCCTATGTCCCAGTGAGGTACACATGGCTCTGTCTTTCAATTACAGTGCCTAGAAAGGACACTGGGCTCAGGGAACAGGGCCTTTATCTGCCTTGGGCTCCTCCCATCTCTGGTTAAGCACCTGTGGGTGACCAGGCACCTACAGGGCACTGTCCTCCTTTAAGAGAACCCACACTAATGGCACAGGCAGAAGGGCCATCCTTCAGACTTCAGGTGCCCAGGTGCCCAGGAGGAGGTACAGCTGGAGCATGGTGGGGGCACCAAGCCTGTGGGTCTGAGGTGTACTCTCAGTAGTAGTTCTGGTGGGTCAGGATATGCCTTGAGGGAGAAGGGACAGCACAACCTGAGGGAAGGTATCTCGGTGTGGACTCTGGTCATCAAGAGTTCTGCATTTAAGGAAGGTTTCAGGTGACCTGGTTTATTCTTAAAAACAAAGGTGACTACAGGGCAGTGCCCAGTCAAGCTGTCAGTGCTTGAGGTCTACTCAGGATTGTCCCTTGGGTTGTGCCTAGGGCCACAGTGGGATTAGATTGGACCCTGGGAGGTCGATCCTCACAGGAAGCTGGGTGGGAGGCAGCAGTAGCAGGAAGAGAAATGGGCAGACCTTGCCTCTCCTCACAGTACTGCATGGTAAGCCTGCAGTGGACAGCACATGTTCACAAGAGGGTATGGTCAGTTTGTCCACCTTGAGGCAGGGTCTGGCTCTTCCAGCCCTGCCTGCACCACATGAAGAACTAAGCCTGTCAGGATAGTGTGTGCCTGGCCAAGTGTCCAGGAAGGAAGCCCTTTCAGCAGACGTCCCTAGCACAGCCGCACCTTCTGGTTCACAAGTGCCCTGTTGTTGGGTTTTTTTGCTCTCTTCTGGGGGGCCTGCCACCCAGCTTCCAAATAAATCACACACGGAGGCTTATTATTACTTATGAATGCCCAGCCTTAGCTTGGCTTAGTTTCTAGCTAGCGTTTCTTAAATTATGCCATCTACCTTTTGTCTCTGAGCTTTTCCCGTGTAAATCTTACTCTTAATCCATGGCTTGCAGTGTAGCTGGGTGGCTGGCCCCTGGAGTCCTCCTCCTTCTCTGGCTCCTAAATCTTAGAATCTTAGATCTCTCCTCTCAGTTTTCTCCTATATATACTCGCTGCTGCTCACCAGCCCTGCCTATCCTTTCTCCTGCCTTGCTATTGGCCAGTTTTTGTTTTTTTTGTTTGTTTTTTTGTTTTTTGGTTTTTTTTCGAGACAGGGTTTCTCTGTGTAGTTTTGGTGCCTGTCCTGAATCTTGCTCTGTAGGCCAGGCTGGCCTTGAACTCACAGACATCTGCCTGGCTCTGCCTCCCGAGTGCTGGGATTAAAGGTGTGTGCCACCACTGCCCGGCCTATTGGCCAGTTCTTTATTAAACCATCAGGTGTTTTAGACAGGCACAGTAACACAGCTTCAGAGTCAAACAAATGCAATATAAACAAAACACACCTTAAAATATTTTACTACAGTGCCCTAAGTTGTCATCCATCCAGAGACACAGGAAACAGCTGTTTTAGCCACACTTTCCTATTCAGACATCTTGGCATGGCTTATGGTCATGCCCCAGCAAGGCAAGCAGAATTCCTTTTGCCAGGCTCTGACAGCCCATGGGCCCTCAACTCAGATGCCTGAAACCACTTGCTTTCAGAAGTGACACACACACACAGGCCACCTCTGACTGGCCTCCCACTTCTAAGAGACGAGGTTTCTTTGGTGTGGTTAAATACCAGCCAGAAGCACCTGCCCACTTCATTCCATTATCTAGCACCCAGCCCCTCAAAGGAGTCTGGCAGGCAACTTGGAGCTTAGGGCCTGCAGTACGATCTTGCTGATGGCTTTCTCTGCCCTTGACTTGTGTCCCGCCATCTTCTCTGGAACACTCAGGCTGTGACCTGGTTACAAGAAAAAATTATATCCACTTGCCCCATCAAATCAGCAAGGTAGCCCCTGTATAAAAGTTTACATCAAGCAGGGTTGCCTATAGTCTAACCATGAGACTCGAGGCAGCATGGCCACAAGCTTTCCCAGTGTCATTCACAACTCAAATGGGGATGTTCTTAACAGACAGCCTTGCTTTGTCAACCTTCAAAGCCAAGAGAGGACTTCATGGGACCGTGCCCCAGCAACGATCACGACTAAAATCAATGCAGGCTTCTCCAGTCAGACCATAGTACTTACAAGCAGTGTGCTAGCCCCAGGGAAAAGGAATGAACAAGGCAGTCAGTTAATTTACCTTTGTACTCACTGATTTAATGAACATGGGATCAGAAGCAGGAGGGTACCCAAAACAAACATCCTTGGTAGTAACATGTCAAGAAGTTCAACTTTGATGATTCAACCAAACCCCAAGAGTTCAGTTTTTATACAAAGCTGAGAGGGAACACCAACCTTCATTTATACCTGGTTTCCAGTTCAGTACCATCTAAGACTACGTGGCCCAGTGGGGAGAGCACAGGTCTTGGGAGCAAGGTTCCATCATAAGCAAACCAGGCCAGCCTCCCTCCCCATCTCTACAGCTATCCAATAAATAACTTGGCAGGTCCCTCCCCCACACAATGACTCTTCTCTGATTTTGCCAGTGGGTTCGTAGCTTGGCCCTAGGTCTCAAGCTGTTTGGGGTGGGACTCCAAGCTGAGTGACTGAGCCTCTGAGGTGATCCCTAACCTCCACCAGAGGTGGTAAGAGCAACACAGGACCTCGGGCACAGCCCAGGGGAGGAGCCTGCCCATGGTGTTCGCAGTTGGTAGATGGGTTTGAGTTATAAGTCAGTCTGCTCAGAGTAACAGTACTGAATTTTGATAATAGTTTTCTTGTTTGTTTGTTTTTGTGACAAAGTCTCACTATGGAGTTCTGGCTATCCTGGAACTCGCTCTGTAAACCAGGCTGGCCTCAAACTCACAGAGATCTGCCTGCCTCTGCCTGAGTACTGGGACTAAAGGTGTACACTACCACTGCCTGGTGACACTAGTTTTAATAAAGAAAAAAATATACATGTACCAGGAAGCCTTTTCATTTGATCAGTGAGTTAAATAACACAGTTTTAAATCATACTTAACAACCATCTGAGCACTAAGTATGCACATACACTAAATAAGGATTGCGCACAGACACGTTCCA
Organism: Peromyscus nudipes; assembly: GCA_902168325.1. Classification (NCBI taxonomy): domain Eukaryota; kingdom Metazoa; phylum Chordata; class Mammalia; order Rodentia; family Cricetidae; genus Peromyscus; species Peromyscus nudipes. The sequence continues at coordinate 26,036 of CABHPH010134076.1, read as the reverse complement.
CGAGGTAGTTTAGGTCACCACTGAAAGCCAGTACTTCCTCTGCCTGACAGAGTGGTTGTTACTGGTACACAATGACAGTTTAAAGTTGGAATCTTCAGCAAAACTGAACCATTATAGGGGAATGGTATGAACACTAGGCTGTGACTGCTTTAAATGAACAGCTCCAGTTGTACCTATATCCTGAAATGCTAAAAGACTTGCCTAGATAACTCCCTAAGTCATCTCAATAGGTGGTGGTGGTTTTTTTTTTTTGTTGTTGTTGTTGTTGTTGTTGTTTTTTTGGTTTTTTTTGGGATTTTCGAGACTCACTCTGTAGACCAGGTGGGCCTCAAACTCAAGAGATCCACTTGCCTCCCAAGTGCTGAGTCTAAAGGCATGCACCACCATGCCCAGCAGTTCTACTTTCTGATTTACTTTACTCTGAACTTCTGTGGTGGAACTGTTAGAATCTATGTACACATTTTAAACATTATTCCTTACAAGTCTCCATTCATCTGTGGGAAGTGCCTGACCCTCATGGGAACCTGCACTCAACATCCCACAGAGTAAGAAAGTGCAACAAGTTCACATGACACAGGAAAAGCAACATCTATTGTTCTTAGAGTCTGACTCTTCTCAAGGCAAGGAAAGTCTCTTCATAGTGCTGCTCTGCTGCAGGGGGATGGCTGTTAGGCCAGGGCGGGGAAGTCCTCAGGGTCATCCGGGTTGGGAGCGACATCTTGTGTCTAAAGAAAAGAGAGGTTTTAAATTGACTGCCCTTCCCCCACCCAGCCATGGCCAGCATTAGATCACTTACTGTGTGGCCCAGGTGGCCCCATTCCCACCCACCCCTGCTAGCCCAGGGAGGAAATGATGGAGCCACAGTGGCTATGACTGCTTTAAATGAACAGCTCCAGTTCTACCTATGTCCAGAAATACTAAAGGACTTACCTAGATAACTCCCTAAGTCATCTCAACAGGGCCTGAGGGCCACTGTCAGGGGCTGTCTTCCTTTTTGCCCTCTGGATCTGACACTTTCTTGTCCTAGTAAATAACTGTTTAGGGCTGGAGAGTTGGCTCAGTGGGTAAGAACACTGGCTGCTCTTCCAGAGGACCAGGGTTTGATCCCCAGCATTCACATGATAGCTCACAGTCATCTGTAACTCCAATTCCAGAGGATTCAATGCCCTCTTCTGGCCTTTGAGGGCACCAGGCATACAGGTGGTACACACACACATATATAAAGGCAAAATACTCATATACATATACATATACATAAAATAAACCTAAAAAGTAACGGCTTACTACATGCTAGGTACCCAAAGTAAGCAAGAATGAATTCATGCAGTTTCCTACACAGAACTCAAGTTCTGGGGAAAGATATGAAGTGGGGAACTTAAGTCACAGGCAGAAGTCCAATACCAAGCAAGGTCTTCTGAAAAGAGTTCTCCCTGAGATGAGCCTCAGCATAGGACAGGGACGGATGTGACACCTGTGGCCTGCATGAGGGAGACTAGAGCAGCAGCATGGGTTTGCAGTGGGGTTGCCAGGGCTGCACTGTAGCTTACGTTGCTCAGCAGGAGTGGATGTGTGCTGTTCAAAGGACACATCTTTTTTTTTTTTTTTTTTGTCCCTGACTTCAAGTATCTATGGAAGAAAGTCTTTTGTGTGTTAACAGGCTACAGGCCCTTAATCCCAGCACATGGGAGGTGGGCAGCAAAAGGACCTGAGACCAGCCGGGGCTGGGGCTGGCTATAGCTTCCTGGTGGATGAAAGATTATGTACGTGCTCAGGAGCCAACACTAAGCGAGGTGTTACTTTCATCCACTGGAGAGCGCAGCACTGATGGGTGATCATACAGTAGGAGACACAGCAGGAAGAAAGGATTCAGAGGAGGGAAAAGCCTCTGCTCAAAGACCATGACTGCTCTAGGAGGGGTGCCATGGGTAAAAGTGCAGACTTGAGATTGGCAGGTGGAAAAACACACCGTGCAAAGACAGGCTCACAGTGGAGGGTCTGGGGTGTGGCCCTGCTGTTCAGAGAGCAGCAGTAGCTGAGCAGTGTAAGGCAGGGGGCAGCTGGTCACAAGGTCCCTAGGGTTGGAAAGACTGTCCTGATGGTACTGTTCCAGCAGAGGGTACACAGATGGTTAATAAGCTGCTGTCTAGTGGCCTGAATCCACCTCAAGCCCAGGGATCTTGTTTTATGCAGATTTAGTCACTGGGGCCAGGACTACAGGAGTTATGTGACTTATGTCAGATAAGGTGACACTGCTCCAAATGGCTCCAGATCAGACCGACCACTGTAGAGCGAGCAGTCGCCCTCTCCTTCAGAAGCCATCAGGACTTAGAATGCAGCCACTTACCACCACTTCTGCTCTGGGGCCATAGTTCTCTGTTCTTCTGATCCTTCCTCGCCCTCCTCGGGTACTACCTCTGGCTCCCCGTCCAGGGCGAGGGAGGTTACCAAAGTTAATCTCCAGCTGGGATGTGATGTCATTGGCGGCTTTCCGGAAGACATGGGACTCATCCTCATAATCATCCTTCACCATCTGAAACACAGTGCCAGGTCAGACAGGCACATGCACGGCCATTTCCACAGTCCCACAGCTTGGGTCCTAGCAATGAACCTTTTTAATATGTTGCACTGGTGGCCTGTGTGACCCTGTGGACTAGGAAGACCCTGGATGTGTCCCAGCCCTGAGCAGCTGGGCTAGACACCAGGCACTGGTCTAATACAAGCAAAACTGTGTACCTCAGGCTGACCGGGAACTTATGGTGATCCTCTTGCCCTCAGCCTCCCAAGTACTAGGAATATAAGCATGGGATCCTACTTCGTCTTCATCCAAACATCTTTAAATTTACTATTACTTCAAGTAAAACCAAAATCCTGTTGGGTATGGTGACTCATGTCTTTAATCCTGGCACTCAGGAAACAGAAGCAGGTGGATTTCTGTGAGTTTGAGGCCATCCTGGTCTACATAATGAGTTCCAGGACAGCCAGGGCTACATAGTAAGACCCTGTCTCAAAATAAAAAACAACAACAAACCCCAGTCTAGGCAGGTTAAGATGTAAGATTTTACTAGCATGTTTCAAATGTGTTTGAGGTTTAAAAAAAAAAAAAGTTTTAATTTCTGCTTATCTTCTGTTTACTTAGACAGATATGAAAATATCGCCTTCCAGGAATTGAACTTGATGGAGAAATTCCTTTCTGTGTAGGTGTGGATGCTGCCATCCACATGCCATGTGTGGGAATTCCACAGAGCAGAACACAGTCATATAAGCATCACTGCCATGCTGCACAGAGATCTCAAGCCACTTTTTTGTTTTGTTTTCTGAGACAGGGATTCTCCATGTAGCCATGGATGTCCTGGAACTCACTATGGAGACCAGACTGGTCTCAACTCAGAGATTCCCCCACCTTCAGTATGCTGGGATCAAAGGCATGTGCCACTATGGCTGGCTTTAGCTCAAACAGTGGCTCTTCTTAAAATTCTTTGTATTTTAAGAAGCCCAAGTAAGTTCTTCCTATGATTAAAAACAAAATTACAATAAATAAGTCTTAAGACTTATTTATAAGACTTCAACTCATAATCTTAGATAAACCAAAACCCCTCAAGTGAATGCTAAGCCTTCAGAAGTGAAAAGAGGATCAGTGGTCAGATGGCTTGGGAAATGGGTCAGTCCCTAAAGCACTTGTGCAAACATGAGGACCTGTGGCATACATCTGTGATCTAGCACTGCAGGGGTGGAGACAGGAGATCCAGAGCTCACTGTCCAGCCAGTCTAGCCAAACTGGCAAGCTCCAGGTTCAGTGACACATGCTGTCCGAAAGAAAAAAGAAAAGGCAGAGGGTAGAGAGTAAATGAGGAAGATACTCCACTTCAACCCCTGGCCTCCACACATTCTCATGAGGGCAAGTGCATCTGCATACAAATGTACACACCCGTTCCCACACACGCACAAAAGCAGACAAGAGCTAAACATTCTTATGAATTGGCCAGAAAACAGAAAAACTTCCTTGGGCTATATGTTCATTATAGGATCAAACACCCCTTCAGACTTAAAAATTAAAAGCAGAAGTTTGAGGTTAACGGACCCTTGAACCTAAATTGGTGAAGGAAAGAACGAGTGGGACACACGAAGACATAAGAGCAAAACAATGAACTGTCCGATTCAGAAACTATTTGGCTATCAGCATGTCCTAGAAGGAAGTGATTGAGGTCCAAGGCTACCCCATACACAGCAAGTGTGAGGCCTGGGTTCCTCTCTCAGCTACTGATCCTAGTCAAAGTGCTCATTATTGAGTTGCTTTAGGTTGAATTTGTACATAAACAATACATATTATTGTGGTGATATTTATATTTGTGCTTTAATAAATAAAGTTTGCCTAAAGATCAGAGGAAAGAGCAAGCCATTTTAAGTAAACAAAGAAGTCAGGCAGCGGTAGCACACGCCCTTAATCCTATCACTTAGCAGGCAGGATCTGTGTGTTCCAGGCCACACTAGGGAACAGACCACACACCTTTAATCCTAGTACCAACCATAGAGTTCTGGAGGCCTGTACAGACAGAAGTCACAGAGCTGGCCAGGAAGAGGCAGTGATGTAGCTAGACAGCAAATCAGATGGCAGAACAAGAAGACATATAAGCCTGGGTAGACAGGAAGTCGCTGCTTTGGAAGCTGAGAAATTGGCGAGGTGAGGTTAGCTTGTTCTGTCTCTCTGATCTTCCAGCTTTCACTCCAATACCTGGCTCCTGAGTTTTTTATTAATAAGACCATTTAAGATTCATGTTACATATTATTCTAGGACTTTTTTGGTGGGAGGTCTCTTAAGGCACCAAAAAACAAAGTAAATTAGCAACCCCAAGATTTGGCTCATGTTGCTTTAAGAATAATTCCTGGCTAAATTCTGCAATGCCAGATTATCAAGGACCAAAGACATTTACTTTATTGAAACCAAACTAACCAAGCTCAATGACTCAGCTAACTTAGTTACATCAAATATTCCAACAGATCTCTGCAGCCAGGGAAGATGAATCTGATGTGGTTTGAGGAATCAGCTTCTATTTTTAACTGTTTCCCAGCTTACAGCACAGTGGATTCACAGGAATCTTTATTTCTAATGTTCACAACAGAAAAGAACAACAAAAAAAGACATGCTGCTTACTTAGCTATCTCTGGCCTCCCATATCTATTGAAACTTATTAGTAAAGTGTCTTAGACTTTGAGCTGACCAAAACAGGAGGCAGAGTGGATATACTATGTCATCAGCAGCCTTCTAAATAAAGTATTCAAAGAACATAACTCACCAAAGTGCACATGCAAATTGCTATGACTTGGATTGCAAAGGACTCATAAATAAAGGCCTGTGTATCCACCTGTGTGGTCTTGGCAGGTGGTGGAATCTTGAGGAGGTGGGGCATGGTAAGAGGAAGTGGGTCATTGGGCTGTGTCCTGGACGGAGACATCATCAGGACTTCAGCTCCTTCCTGTCTGTTTTTCGGCCACAGTGAGGCAAGCAAATATGGTTTTCAGCTATCTGCTTGCATTTTGGGGCCACACAACCTGAGGCTGAACCAAAACTTTTCTCATTGTAAGTGATCTCAGGCATTTTGTCACAGCACTGGAAATCTGACTAACAGAGAAACAGACAAAACTACAGTGTTCTGAACTGACTGGAAGTCATCGAGTCATGTCCAGCAGGGAAGATGATTTTGCTCATCACCACAATCTGCACTGTTTTGTGCTGTGACTGAACAACAGGAATTCTAAATTCTACACCTGGGCGATTCAGTGTTCCTTTAGGTTCAGAAACAAAAAGAACGTAATAAGTGATCAGCCTTGTCATTACAAACTGATATTTCCCTGGAGCATCTTTGTCCAGGCATCTGGTAAAAGCCCAATGCTGGGTTGGGAAGGCACAGCCACACTGGTAAAGTGCTTGCAGAAAGCATGAAGACTTGAGTTTGGATCCCCAACACTCATGTAAAAAGCTGAGTGTGGCAGCGCACATCAATAAACCCAACACGGGGGAGAAAGAGACAGGATTCTTGGAGCTTACTAGCCAGTCTAGTTGAATTGGTGAGTCCCAGGTTCACCGAGAGACCTTGTCTCAAAAAGCAGAGAGTGATAGACACATGAGCAAGTGTGCATACACACAGAGTGACAGAGCTAGACAGAAAACATGAAGAATAAGGCCTGCACAACAAACACATAAGTCCTTGATAACGCCCCCAGCACAGATGGCTGCAGCATGGTGCTGACCATGCCATCATCAATGTAGGAGTTTCTCAGCAGTTCTAGAGCTAGACAGAGGGAACAGTGCTGTTAAAATACTGTAACAAAGGGGGCACAGCACACAGGTTCCCAGGGTACTGCTGCAGCTGATCAACTGACCCAATGCAATGCTCATCACGAATGAGAGTGGAAGATAAGGACCGTGGTGGTGCACACCTCTAATCCTGGCCCTCAGGACGCTGGAGGAGGAGGATGGAGAGTGTGAGGCCAGACCAGGCTACATACTAAAGACTTTGTCTAAAACAAAAGAACTGGAGAGGATGGCAATCTAATCATCAAAATACAAAGTCAGTAACCTTTGAAAAAGCTGCTCTGTGCCTCTCTCACTAAGAGACCTTGACACTTGTGTCTTCCTGGCTTACTTTCAAGGCTAGCAGAGAATGTACAGTACTCTGCTGTCAACACACCAAGTTCTATCCTTTTCATCACCCTGGATGATGCTTAAGCAGAAACAAGAGTGCCAAGTGGAAGGCTAGAGGATGGCTAAGAGGGTACCAAGCCTGATGACTTCAGTTCTATTTCTGAGAACTGCAAGTTATCCTCTGACCTCCACATGCACACCACCCACATAACAATAAATGTTTTTGTTTTTGTTTTGCGGGGGTGGGGGTGGGGTAGTAACAAGGTTCTGTTTTCACATCCACTGAGAGAGGTCTACTTTGGTGCAGATTCCCCCGAAACAGAGGCTTACATCGTCTCTGTATCTGGACTTGTGAATCACCACTGCCTTGGAAGGAACTGTGGACTCTGGCTTCCGGATGTTGAACTCAGGCTTTGGTCTGGTTTGCTCTTGAAGGTTTTTCCACTCATCTAAGGTCATCTCTTGGACTTGATTTTCCTCTTCTACCTCCAACTCAGGAACTCTGTAAAGGTACATTACAACAAAGAAAGTTTTTGGCCAATGGGACCAAATGTCTACGAAAAAAAGTTATACTTTTGTAGCACTGTATCAGCAATATAAGGTTAAAAGTAACCCAAACCCGTGCCGGGCGTTGGTGGCACACGCCTTTAATCCCAGCACTCAGGAGGCAGAGTCAGGAGGATCTCTGTGAGTTCGAGGCCAGCCTGGGCTACCAAGTGAGCTCCAGGAAAGCGCAAAGCTACACAGAGAAACCCTGTCTCGAAAAACCAAAAAAAAAAAAAAAAAAAAAAAGTAACCCAAACCCTTGGAGTCACATCTTCTGAGTTTTATCTTTACCATCCTTGCTGTGGGATGTTCTGTATGGCAAATGTGTTGCTAATAAAACACTGATTGGCCAGTGGCTAGGCAGGGAGTATAGGCGGGACTAACAGAGAGAATTAAAAGAACAGGAAGGCGGAGGCGGAGGGAGTTGCTGCCAGCCGCCGCCAGGACAAGCAACATGTAAAGATGCCGGTGAGCCACGAGCCACGTGGCAAGGTATAGATTTATAGAAATGAGTTAATTTAAGATATAAGGACAATTAGCAAGAAGCCTGCCACGGCCATACAGTTTGTAAGCAATATAAGTCTCTGTGTTTACTTGGTTGGGTCTGAGCGGCTGTGGGACTGGCAGGTGAAAGAGATTTGTCCTGACCGTGGGCCAGGCAGAAAAACTCTAGCTACACATCCTATTCTATCCTTCACTGCAAACAGTAGTCTGTGAAAATGATGTTATCACCCCATGTCATTTCCATCAGTTACACCATCATGCACCTTTCCTGGAGGCAGATGGACAGACAATATATATTTGGGGAAGAAAATAAGAGATGCTGTAGACACAAAGTCATAGGAAACCAGTCTTAAAGCAATGGGTCACAAATGTACATTTTGATAAATATCCCCCTCAGTTGGTTCTAAAAGCAATCAAATATTATTTCAGACTCTCTCCAGGCCCATGCTCCAAACCCTCTTCCTCATTATGCCAAAACTATTTTTGATCACATTATACGTATAGGTTTTCTTATGGACCTCATTATATTTCATGCTTATTTCCACATTTGTCTGATAACTTCATCATGAGAACCCGTTGAAAATTGTTCATATTTTATTCTTTCCTATGACTCAGTTTTGAGTAAGGTTTTTATTGTAGACTTTTTTGGAGTGTTTTGGGTGGAGCTCAGGGGCTCGCATGTGTTGAACAAGAACAAGTGTTCTATCCCCATCCTAGCTAATAGTTTAAAATGTTTAAAAGCAGGTTAGGCGGTGGCTTGCTCTGGAAGCACAAAGACCCAAGTCCAAATCCCCATCACCTACAGCACCAGTTCCAGGGCATCTTGTGCCCTCTTCTGGCTTCCAAAGGAACTGCATGCACATACACATGCAGGCAAAATAGACACATTAAAGACTTTCCAAATGTCCAGTATCATTAGTCATCAGAGAAGGCTGGCTCGGACCACAAGCAGTTACACCATTCCACGCCTAACAGGACAGCTAGTGTCAAAAAGGCACTTAGGGCTGGAGATGGTTCATCAGTTAAGAGCACTTGGGGCTCTTGCAGAAGACCTGGTTTTGGGTCTTAGCATCCACTTGGTGACTCATAACTAGCTACAGCTTGATTCAGGGGACCCAAGGCTCTTTTCTGGACCCCATGGGCACCAGCACTCATGTAGTATACATACATTCATGCAGGCAGGCAAAGCACTCACACATATAAAAATAACTTTTTTTTTTTTTAAAGAAAAAAGGTGGGGGCTGGAGACATGGCTCTGCAGTTAAGAACACTGACTATTCTTAAGGAAGACCCGGGTTTAATTCCCAGCACCCACATGGTGGCTCACAACTGTTTGGAACTATAGTTCCAAGGGACTGGACACCCTCACACGGGCAAAATACCAATGCACATAAAATAAATAAAAAAATTTTAAAAATAAAGAAAAAAGGTGTCTTTAAAGGCATTTAACAAGTGTTGACAAGGATGTCAAAAATTGGAGCCCAGGTATATTGCTGGGGGAATGTGGTGTGTCAACTTAGAAAACTGTCTGGTGGGTCATTTTATAGTCAGGTGTGTGGCTCACCCTGCACTAGGGGGCAGAGGCAGGCAGATCTCTGTGAGTCTGAGGCTAGCCTGGTCTACATAGGGAGTTCCAGGACAGCTGAGGCTACACAGCAAGTTCCAAGACAGCCTACATAGAGAGATCTTATCTCAAAAAATTTTTTTTCTGACAGAGCTCATATATGACCCAGTAATTTCACACCTGAGAGAAATGAGAACATGCATCCATATCAGAACACATACATGAATGTTCACAGTGGTACCACACAGAGCAGCCTCAAACTAGAAACTACCTGTGTGTCTGTCATCTGACAAACAGATAAGCAAAATATGGGATAAAAAAAAATAAAGGGGCTGGAGGGATGGTTCAGAGGTTAAGAGCACTGACTGTTCTTCCAGAGGTCCTGAGTTCAACTCCTGGCAACCACATGATGGCTCACAGCCATCTATAATGGGATCTAGTGCTCTCTTCTGGCCTGCAGGCATAACACTATATACATAATAAATAAATCTTTAAAAAAAATAAAAATAAAGGCTGGGCATGGTAGCACATGCCTTCAATCCCAGCACTCGGAAGGGAGAGGCAGGTGGATTTCTAAGTTTGAGACCAGCCTGGTCTCTAGAGTGGGTTCCAGGACAGCCAGGGCTGTTACACAGAGAAACCCTGTCTTGAAAAAACAAAATTAATTAATACAGGTCATAACATGACAGAAATTTGGAAACATGATGAAAAGTCAAATAAGCCAATGTGTTTTCTCTTTTCTGTGTAAGGTTCCACTTCTATGAGCTCTTCAAGAGAAGAGCTCTGAGCAAACTCAGAGACAAGGCAGTCAGAGTGGCAGACGCCTTCAAACATCAGAGCACTGTGATGAGGAACACTTCAGGTGCTGCCATGAAGCAAGGCGAGGGAAGGTGTAATACACCAGTAAACTGGCTCAGTTGGAAGAATAAGTATGTATTTCAGGGGGTGCTCTAAAACACTGGTGCACAGGACTTTAAGCTCTTCCACCAAGAAGTTCTAAGCCTAAGAGGTGAACGGAAGGTCCACTATGGCTTAATCCTGAAAGCCCCCACGTCAGATCAATCAGCCAGAGCTGCGAACACCACATTGCTATGAGAGAATTCCGTGGTTTTGAAGTCTGACAGGGCCAAAGAAACAAGAGCTCCTCAACACTGGCCAACACGGCTGCTCTGTGGGGCAGCACCTGCAATTCTCACAGCGGTTTCACATTCATCCAGTCCACACAGAGAGGCATGGTGGGCAGCCTTGCTCAGCCACCTCCAATGTTAGTCCACCTTATTTTGTCTAGTCTAGGAATGCCACAGTGTCTTCATTCTGTCAATGAGGATGATGAAGCTTGTTGGTTTTCAACCTTAGTGCACCCAAACATGCACAAACGTTTACTGCCTCATTATTCACTTTCCCAGCTCATAAAAATTATGCGTCTATCTCTTTAGTTAACACACTGTCTAAATAGGCACATTAACTATGAATCCTATTTTAAAAACACATTCTTAGTTGTTTTGAGCAGTAAATTCACAGCTGTCACAACTATCAGTCACTGTCACTCTTGTAAGAAGCCAAGATGATACTTGTAGATACTGACATAGCAACCAAGTTCTGGGCTCCACTCTAGGTGCCCCCTCCCTCTCTCTTCCACTTGTGGATATGAACATAGCTGTGCACACAACACAATCTTCACAACTCCATGCTGTGGGCAGCCTTTTATCTCCATTTTACAAATGAGGGCAGATTAAATAACTTGATCAAACTGGCTCAGTCTACTCTGGCAGCCGAAGGGTGTGTAAAGGAGAGCCAGCAGCAGGGTGGATAGCAAGAATTCAGCAAACACACAAGCAAGCAAGCTTACAATTGCCAGTGGGGTGAGGATAAGGTATGTTCAGAAACATGAAGTAGGGGCCACAAAATGAATCCCGGGAAGGCAAAAGATTAGTCAAACTTGAGGGTCCCAGAGGGGCCAGGCCATGCAGGATTGAGCACATCAGGGTAAGAGCAGAGTAGGACCAGGAAGCCACTGGAGAGGGTCTTCAGGGGTCAGAGGACATGATACTCAGCATGCTAGTGTAAGAGCCACTCTGGTGCAGATGAGAATGCAGAGGCCATCAGAAGCTGCAGCAACAACCGGACAACAGAAGCTCAGGCTGTGCTGGTGACAGAGATGGTGAACAGTTAGAGGCAGAGTAAAGCCTGCATTTGGGGGTGGGAGAGGGCTGCAAACAGGACTTCCAAGGGAGACTTCTAAGTTTTCATTTGTGGAAGTTGATGGGTGATAATGCTGTTCCAGAAGACAGAGACACCTGGTGAGGCCAGATGTTTGTGCGGAAGCAAGCATTTCAGTCCTGCTGAACATGCAAAGCAAGGGGGATGCTGGGGAAGGTATGCAGGAGACAGATACACAGACCTCATATTGAAGGATGAAGCCAAAGATCTGTATTCTGGTGTCAGCACACACATGACAATTTAAGCAGCAGGCTTAAAGATCCCATAAAGACTCAGAAAAAGAGAAGAGGCCTGAGGCAAAACCGTAATGAGTTGCAAAGGAGATGTTCAAGGCAGAAGGAAACCAGAGCACAGTGAGCCAATGAGCCAGAGAGCCACCTGAGCTGAAATCAACATCGATCCAGAATGAAATGGCAGTAAGCCTGGAGACACTGGGGAAGTACTCAGAGGGTAATGACAACAGGAGGCAGGTCCAGAGTTTAAAGAACAGGAGTGGAAATGAACATGGCACAGTGCAGGGTCAAGAGGAGACAGACTTCAGTATGAGAGTGCACACATAAAATGTCCAGAAGACCAGAGCTGGGGAAGAAGAAAGGAACAAACTGACAGTGTGAGGAAATCAGTGGGAACAGACTCAAAACTCTGAGAGGTGGGAGAAGAGATGGCACTGTGTTCTGCCACGAGGAAAAGAGGCTCAGGGCATGTCTTTGAGACTGGGAAGTCCACCGACTTCCCATCTGGGGCACTGCATTTCTCTGAGGTGTGGCAGCTACTGGAAAGCACTGTCAAGGCTTTGAAGAATCCATGACACTGAGATGCTGGGCAGTACTGACTGTTCATCTCAGAGTCTAGTAATCAGTGTGTTACCGAGGGCTGGAGAGATGGCTTAGTGGGTAAGGTGCTTGTTACACAAGCCTAGTGACCTGGAATTGATCCTTGGAATTCAAAAAAAGGAGGAAGGAGAGAACCAACTCTACAGAGTTCTTCTCTGACCTCCACATGCACATATGATGCACACAGACACATAATAATGGTAAAAATAAAACCAAACCAAACAAGAACAAAAACCTTTCAAAGGTTCCAGTTACCCTGCCTTGTGACTTGCTTGGCTGTGGATTCTGGCAGGGAGAAGGCTGAATGAGGAGTTGTCTAGGAGGGGACAAGAGGATCCCTAGGAGTTCAGTGGCCAGCACCCTGGCTCATTCACAGGGAAAGGAGGCTTAAAGCTTCAGTGTGCTAGGTATGGACCAGAGACCCAGTCTTCATGGGAAAAAAGGAAGACAAGAGAATAAAGGGACAAAAGCAAGACAGAAGAGGTCAGGGGGCAGAGGCACCACACTTGAATTTCATCTATTCTCATTCTTTAAAAAGCCTATCAGATTACTTAAAGTAACTAGTTTGATCATTGTGCATTAACAAACAAGATCAACACAGTATGATATGAGAAGTGGTTCAGCTTTTAAAACCATTAAGAGAGGGGCTGGAGAGACGGCTCAGAGGTGAAGAGCACTGGCTGCTCTTCCAGAGGTCCTGAGTTCAATTCCCAGCAACCACATGGTGGCTTACAACCATCTGTAGTGAGATCTGGCGCCCTCTTCTGGTCTACAAGCATACATGCAGGCAGAACACTGTATACACAATAAATAAATAATTCTAAAACAAACAAACAAACAAAAAAACATTAGCAGAGAAGGCTAGAGAGATGGCTCAGTGGGTTAAGAATGCTTGCTCCAGCTAGGTATGGTGGTGTGCACCTTTAATCCCAGCACTAGGGGGCAGAGGCAAGTGGAGCTCTGTGAGTTCAAGGACAGCCTGGTCTGCATATTGAGAGTTATAGGATGCCAGGACTACATAGAGAGACACTGTCTTATTTTTTTTTTTTTTGAGAGTACTTGTACTGCAAACATGAAGACCAGAGTGTGAATGTCCAACACCCACATAAAAAGCCAGGCTTAGCTGGGTATGCATATAAATCCCAGCCCTGTGGAGTGGAGACAGGAGGATCCTAAGAATTCACTGGCTAGTCAGCTTAGCTGAGATAGTGAGCTTTCATTTTTTGAGGGACCCTGCCTCAAGGCAGTAAGGTACAAAACCACAGAGGAGGACATCTGGTATCCTGGTCTGGCCTCCATGTTCACACAAGCACTCCTATACACACACACACACACCCGCACAAACCCGCCGGCAGGACTTTGTGCTAAATAAACATAATGTCCAATCTTAGAGAGAGAAAAAGAGACAATGAATCATTAATAATCATTAGAAAAGATAACCAATAGGCATAAGAAACAGCTGCCTACTTGGCTAGAGACTCCTCATCCAGGGCACCCTGGGACTCCTCCATCACCGAGATCTCTTCCATGGGTGCAGGCTGCTCTGTGTCACTGAAAAGCAGCAAGAACATCCATCACACAATCTGTCGTGCTCACCAATGTCCTCATCTAGTTAAGGCCAAGGACACACAATTTAGGCCTTGTTTCTTAAGGGCATACCCTTGCAGGGACTACACCCATATCACAGTGAAAGAAAGTAGTATGGGTTGCTTAAAAATACATTATTTTCCACTTGAGAGGCAGAGGCAGGAGAATCTCTGAGAGTTCAAGGCCAGCCTGGTCTACAAAGCAAGTTCCAGGACTACAAAGAGAAACTCTGTCTTGAAAACAAAAACAAAAAAGTTATTGCCGAAATGTCAAAGATAAATAGAAATGTCCATGAATGCTCTAAAATTAAGAACAGACCAAAAAAAAAAAAATCCAAACTCTGGAGAATTATACTGGAGAATCCAGCCTTTTTTTTTTTTTTTTAAACACTTTTTATATTATTTTATTTTTGAGAAAAAGTCTGTGTATCCCTGAGTGGCTTAGAAATCACTTGTGTAGACCAGGTTAGCCTCAAACTCACATATAAATCTACCTGCTTCTGCAATGCTTCCTCCCTCCAAGTGCTGAGATCAAAGGTATATGCTACCAAGTCTGGCAAGAATTCCAACTTTTGGGGGCTGAAGAGATGGTTCAGTGGTTAAGAGCATTGGCAGCTCTTCCAGAGGTCCTGAGTTCAATACCTAGAAACCACATGGTGGCTCACAGCCATCTATAGTGGGATCTGATGCTCTCTTCTGACATGCAGGTGTACATGCAGATAGAGCACAATATACATAAAATAAATAAATCCCCAAAAATTATATAAAAAAAGGATTCCAACTTTCAACTTTTTTAAAGGCTTCTTTTCGGTGTATGTGTGTTTGTCTGCATGCCTGTATATGTACCATGTGGGTGCAGTACCCACTGAAGCTAGAAGAGGGATTCAAAGCTCCTGAAACTCAGGTCCCTTTTAAGAGTGGCAAGTACTCAATTTGAGACAAGGCTTCATGTTTACCAGGCTCTCCTTGAACTCATTATATTGCTGAAGATAACCTTGAACTTCAGAACCTGGGATTACAGGCATTCACTACCACTCCCAGTTTAAACAGTGCTGGGGATCAAGCCCAGAGTGTTGTGTATACTAGGCAAGTACTCTTCTAACTAAGCCACATGTTCAGACCTGCAAAAAACTATATCAAATAAAGATCTGTAAGAATTTTGGAAGCTCATAGAAAAATAAAGTACAGGTTGGGTGTAATGCATATGTCTATAACCCCAGCACTTGGGAAGCTGAGACAGAAGGATTAATGACAATCTGAGCCAAATAGTGAGACCCTGTCTCAAATATTTAAAAAAAAAAATGCATTCTGAGATGTGCAAGTGTGCCACACCATATGTTTAAAATATGTGAACATATATGTGGCCATCTGTCAGGTATAACTTAGCTAAAATAAGATAAAATAATAGACCTTTGGGGGTCAGGTATGGTGGCATATGCTTTTGATTGGGAGGCAGAGGTAGGAGGATCTCTGTGAATTCTGGACCAGCCTGGTCTATATAATGAGTTCCAGGCCATCCAGGGCTATATGGTGAGACTCTGTCTCAAATAAATAAAGTAAGTAAATAAATAGGCCTTTAAAAACAGTTTTGATTCTAAATAAACATAACAACTATATTTTAAAAAGTTTTCTCCTGATTCAGTCAATCCCAGGCATACACACACACACACACACACACACACACACACACACACACACACACACACACACGCTCGCACGCGCTCTAAACAACAATCCACATCAGTCTCTACTTGACAAACAGAACCAGAAAGAACATAGTTTTTAAAAAGCCATGGTTCTGAGACTCCCATTCCTGTAGGCTCTCAGAGAACACATCCTTATACCTTACCTAGTGTCTTTACCTGATCCCCAGGGGCGAACACCATAGCCACCCATACTGTCCTCCATTCTGTTTGCTCTGAAGAAACAAAGAATAGTCATATTAACTTGAGGTGGAGTCTGCTCCTCATCAGTCTCCCAATCAGAAAGCACTGCCCCAGAGTCTGCAGAGGTATCTCAGTAAATACTGCTCTTACAAAGGACCTGAGTTTAATTTCCAGTACCTACATCAGATAGCACCAGGGAGTCTGGCATTGTTTTCTGGCCTCTGTCACAGTGCACTCATGAATGGGCAGCCCACCCCCACAACACACACACAGATACACATAATTTTTTTTTCCCCCGAGACAGTGTTTCTCTATGTAACATTCCTGGCTATCCTGGAACTCGCTTTGTGGACCAGGCTGGCCTGGAACTCACTGAGATCCGCCTGCCTCTGTCTCCAAGTGCTGGGATTAAAGGTGTGCACCACCACCGCCCAGCTAAGATACACATAATCTTTAAAAAAGTAAATCTTTAAAAGAATAAAATCCTGCCCCCACAGGAATGAGAGCACACTCATATCAAGCTGGTCATCAACACACACACAATCTAAAGTGGAAATGGCATAGGCAAAGGAGCTTACACTTTATCATTGCTACTGTATCTTTCAAAATCTCGTTTCCCTCTTTGGTCAAAGGAGTCAAAAGCTCTGTTCCCAGGACCACCTCGGCCTCTGCTCCTCAGGCCACCTCTGGGGCCTCCACGTCCTCTCGGTGGTCTGTCTCGGTCAAACCTGTCAACTGGTCTAGGCAAAGACAGGTATAATGAAAAGTGGTGAAATGGACTTAAAAGACCTGAAACCTTTTTGAGAAAAACACACAAGCTCTAGAAGGCAGTTATGGTTATAGTACATCAGAAAGCATGGTGGCTTGACTAAACTGGTAGTTAACCCTGAACACACTGGCTTGGCTCTGCTCTGAGCACGCACTTACACAGAGCACTTCAATTCTCACAACCAAGTCTAGTATACAGAGCTGTTGTTAAAGAGATGAGAACCCGGAGCAGCAGAGGAAGGGATTTGCCCAAGGTCACATGGGTATCAGGTAGGGAGCACAGGTTCTGGTTCTCAACTGATGGGGGCATGGCTTTCACTCTGTAGATCCAGTTTCCTCATTTATATACAATGACTGTGTTAATTAAATGTGAAGGTTCTTTCCTGTCTTGGTATTAAACATTCAATGAAGAATATTTTGTGTAAGAAAAATACTTCAGCTTTAAATATTGTCCCTCCAAATCTCTCTTCTAAACACACAGCCAGAAGGTGATATTTGGAGCTGAAATCTTTAACATACTGAACCTTCTTCTACCCTGTAACCAAGACAGTAAAGACTTTGGTGTGTCTTAAGATTTATTTTATTTATTTATTTTGAGACAAGGTTTCACTGTGTAACAGCCTTGGCTTTCCTGAAACTAGCTCTGTAGACCAGGTTGGCCTCAAACTCACAGAGATCTGCCTGCCTCTGCCTCCCAAGTGCTGGGATTAAAGGCGTGCACCACCACTGCACAGTGCTTATTTTATTTTTATTTATGTGTAGGCCTGTGTGAATCTATATCTATACAAACATCCCTGTGTGTGCTCTTGGAGGCCAGAACAGGGCATCGGATCCCCTAGAGCTGGAGTTACACTGCCTGGTAAGTGTGCTCACAAACTCAGTTCCTCTGGAAGAACAGCAAGTGCTCTTACCTGCCAAATCTAATAAGTCTATGTTCAGAGGGTTCAATTAAGTTCATTAAGAGGCCTAAGGAAAAGCTTCTGCTTCGCTGAAAGGAATATCTGCATCCCAGATCCACACACACCAACATGACTGTTCTCTGCATCTGATCCTGGTTCGGTCAACTCCTCACACATAGGATATCGCTTCTGAAGGAAAACATGTGTTCTGACTGTACAACATCCTTGTCAACTAGCTGAGACCAGAGTCACTCCAACTCTGGATATCTGTTTTCCATCTGTAAGTTGAAAGGGCTGAATTTAGACTCTTTTAAGATAAAAAAATTTTATAATTCTGTCTAGTAACATGAATCAAGAAACATGAATCAAGAAATTCAAAGTAAGTGTACTTTAATTCAAATAAGCAAAAATCAACCTGGATTACAGCCCAGTTTGCAGAATATGCCATGGGAGATGCTATCTATCATAGATAAGTGACAAAGCAAACTGATAGGTAGTTAGGACAGTGGTTTGTAACCTGGCCCCAATTTTGTCTGTTTTTATACCATCTCTATTCATCCAATTTTGTACTAAAGCCGGAGGCAGATATAGGTCACCTGCCTGAGAGTCACAGCTTTACAACCTCAACTGGCACTCTAATTCCAGGACTCTACTGAGGAAATGTCTTACACAGATCAAAAGCTGCTTCTGCTCCCAAGCATCATTTATAAAGCCCAATGCTGAACCAAGCACAGGCCTAGTAGCACTAAGCAAGTGGTAACACATGATTCACCCAAATAATGGGTCACAAGACAGCCACTGAGTGCAGTGTGCAATTAACACACAACTAAAAACACTGAGCAAACACTGCTGATCACATGGGAAACCCTCATGTATGTCAAGAAGAAATGAAAGGATATGGAGTGGTCAGCATGTATGCATTACCATCTGTGGTTGAATGAGAATGGCCCCCATAGGGTCATATGTTTGAATGTTTGGTTTTTAGTTGGTGGAACTGTTTGGGAAGGACTAGAGTATGGGAAGAATTAGAAGGTGTGGTTTTGTTGAAGGAGGTGTGTGTCATGGGGGGTGGGCTTTGAGTTTTCAAAAGCCCTCACTAATCCATTGCTGCCTCAATTAGCTTGATCTCTGCCTTGTGGTTACAGATCAGATGTGAGCTCTCAACTACTGCTCCAGAACCATGCCTACCTGCCTGCCTGCTGCCATGCTCCCTGACATGATCCCAATTAAATGCTTCTTTTTTTCATAAGTTGCCTTGATCATGATAACTCATCACAGCAATAGAAAAATAACTAATGGGGCTAGAGAGATGGCTCAGCAGTTAAGAGCACTGACTGTTCTTACAAAGGACCTGGGTTCAATTCCCAGTATCCACATGGCAGCTCACAACTGTCTGTAACTCCTCTTCCAGGGGATCCAACACCCTCACACAGACACAGATGCAGGCAAATCACCAATGTACATAAAATACAAATAAATAAAATTTTAAAAAAAGAGTAAATTGTCAGGCGGTGTTAATCCCAGCACTCGGGAGGCAAAGTCAGGAGGATCTCTGTGAGTTCGAGGCCAGCCTGGGCTACCAAGTGAGCTCCAGGAAAGCGCAAAGCTACACAGAGAAACCCTGTCTCGAAAAACCAAAAAAAAAAAAAAAAGAAAGAAAAAAGAAAAATAACTAAGACACCACTTTACCACCTTGGTAGATTAACAGATGGGAAAATAGGCCAAAGCCTGAAAGGTGGTCATCTCAGATGGCAAGATGGGTGGTATTTACTGGTTTTGTTTTTTCACATTCATGAACACAAATGCACCACAGTGTACATGAGGACGTCATAGGACAACTGCTAAATCTCACTGTAACTATATCCCTAAGCCCAAAATTAGTTTTCTAATCTAACTTCAAAAGAATTTTTTTTTTTTTTGGTTTTTCGAGACAGGGTTTCTCTGTGTAGCTTTGCGCCTTTCCTGGAACTCACTTGGTAGCCCAGGCTAACCTCGAACTCACAGAGATCCACCTGACTCTGCCTCCCGAGTGCTGGGATTAAAGGCGTGCGCCACCAACGCCCGGCCTCAAAAGAATTTTTAACCTGTTCAACATACGTATGTGCGTGTGTGTTTTGCTGTTGTTGTTGTTGTTTTAACATGAGGGCTTTTCAGGGGTCGGAGAGATGGTTCAGTGGTTAAGAGCACTGGCTCCTCTTCCAAATGACCTGGGCTTGATTTCCAGTACCTACATGGTGGCTCAAAACCATCTGTAACTCTAGATCCAGGGGATCTGATTCCAGAGTTCACATACATACACACAGGCCAAATCCACAAACATAAAATAAAAATTTTAAAAAGGCCTTTCATATGTACCCCAAATACTCCTGTGCTTTGAACTTTGTGCATGGTAGTCAAGAGCTCAACCACTGAGCTACACTCCAAGCCCCCATTTTTTTTTTCAAGACAGGGTTTCTCTGTGTAGCCCTGGCTGTTCTGGAACTCTCTCTGTAGACCAGGCTGGCCTCCAACTCACGGAAATCCACCCGCCTCTGCCTCCCAAGTGCTGGGATTAAAGATGCGCGCCATCACCTGGCCACAATTAATTGTTAATTGTACCATCATTTCCTAAACTAAGATATAGGTAAATGGAAGATCCTGCATGTTCTACTGAAGGCAACATGACTTGAGACTTACCTTGGCAAATTATTCGTAGGACTGCCACCACAGAAATGTCACAAAGCCTAGTAGTTATCTGGAAATCTCTGGGGCCCCGGCCACCCTAACCGAGGACTAAGGTACATACTTTTCATCTGTAAACTTCTCCGCTGTCAAGTCTGCCTGTCTCTCAGTGTCATAGAGTCGATGTTCCCTGTAGGACCTCCGCTCTGCTCTATCAAACACGTCTGTCCCCCGGCTGTCGTTCCATCCTTGCTGCTCCCCTCTTCTAGGAGTCCGCTTCTGGCCTGCCAGGAGAAGCACAGCAAAGCTGGAACACAGCATCCACAGCAGCATGGTATGGGGTGGGCAGGAGGTGTAGAGGTTTCTACTAGAAATCAGAGTCACTAGTGAGGGTTTCTGAGAGAAACAGTCTACCACTGCCTCATCTGCTAACTATCAATAAACTTCACCAAGTCCTAGAAGTGACAGGGTTAACCCATACAAACTACAGATTTACAGGATGTTACCATGGAGCCTAGGCCAGCCCTGAACTGATCCTCTTGCCTTAGGTGTGTCACCACGCTTGGCTAGTTTGACATTTTTTCAGTGCCTCTGTGACTGCTATTAGGTATCTTTTACTGGATGGACGGCATTTCACAAGCACAGCTTTACCAAGTCACAGTGATAAAGACCCATCTAAGGAAATCAAAGGATAAAAACCCTGCACCTCAGACCACACTTTTGGAATCCATCTGCAGCTGGACTTGGTGGCGCACGCCTTTAATCCCAGGAGGCAGAGGCAGGTGGATCTCTGAGAGAGTTCTAGGACAGCCAGGACTAACAGAGAAATCCTGTCTTGAAAAACTAAACAAAAACAAAAAACAAAAACAAAAACCAAACAAAACAAAAAAGAATCCTAGCTGCAAACAAACCAAGGGCAACTAGGGTCTGTCTTCTGACATAAAGGTAGGTGTTTGCTTTTAACATAGAAGTGTGCATGATTATTTAGTTTCTTGCTTTTTGATAGGATTCATATGTGACAATACTCATATCAAACATATTCCCTAACCCATTTAAGAGGCAGCCAGTAATCAAACAGGGTGTCTTTTTGTTTACTAAGAATCTATCACCCAGCTAGAGCAGGGGCTGCCATTTTCTCTCCCCTCTCCCTTTTGGTTTTTCAAGACAGGGTTTCTCTGTGTATTCCTAGCTGTCCTGGAAGATGCTATGTAGACCAGAGATCTGCCTGCCTCTGCCTTCCGAGTGCTACAATTAAAGGTGTGCTCTACCACTGGCCAGCCCTGTTCTCTACATTTTATGCTTAGCTTTTTAAATCCATGAGTTTGAAGCTATCTAACTTCTAGTGATGTTATGCAGAGCTTCACCACTTCTTAGGTCCCCAAACAGTATGTGCAACTTCTAATGCTTTTACTTTTCTTAGTAGAAATTATTCTTCCCATTGATTGTATAGCTATAAAAGGTTTAATTTCTTCAAATAGGTACATTTTTAACTGTTAAATTTCTCTCATAGACAGCATATATATGCATATTTGTATATATAGGTATATATACATATACTCTTAGGAAATACAAGCATATATGTATTTTCACAATAGCATTTACTACCTACGCTTTAAAGTCTAGCACTTGTATATATTATCAGTTCTTAGTTTGAATCAAAAATTATGTCTGTGATATTCCTAACATGAAACTGTAAAGTAGTTTTTTAGTGTGAAAAACTACACCACAAACCTAAGCTCAATCTGTCTCTGTCTCTTTGAGACAGGGTTTCACTGTGTAACCCTGGCTGGCCTGGAACTTCCTATGTACACCAGGCTGGCCTCAAATTCACAAAATCTACTTGCCTCCTAGTGCTGGGATTAAAGATGAGCACTATCATGCCAGGAAGCCTAATGTTTTCAATGTCCCATGACCAGAAATACTTAAAAACAATTTGCATCACTCAGTGAGTTCACAATCTGAGTTTGTTATATGCTTAGAACATTAAAAGACATAATAGAGCTTTTATTAGAAAAGTTTACATTACCAAGAAATCAAAATTGGGTGCTGGAGAGATGGCTCAGTGGGCAAAGTGCAAATATGAGGACCACAGTTCAGATACCTGGAACCTAGAGAAAAGCCAAGGGGATGGAGCATGCCTGTAGCACCAATCCTGGGGAGGCAGAGAAATTCCTTGGCCAGCTGGTATAGATACACAGTGAGTTCTGGGTTTATTGAAAGGCTATGTCTCTGGCAGTGGTGGCACATGCCTTTACTCCCAGCACTTGGAAGGCAGAGGCAGGTGGATCTCTGTCTGGGCTACCAAGTGAGTTCCAGGACAGCCAAGGCTACACAGAGAAACCTGGGCTCAAAAAAAAAGGAAGGAAGGAACAAAGAAAGAAAGAAAAAAAGAAAAAACCATGTTTTTATGGGGCTGAAGAGATGGCTCAGCGGTTGGGAGCACTTATTGCTCTTCCAGAGGACCTGAGTTCAATTCCCAGCACCCACATGGTGGCTCAGAGCTATTTGTAACTCTAGTTCTGGGAATCTGATACCCTCTTCTGGCCTCTGTGGGCACTGTATGCATGTATACCATATATATACATACATGCAGGTAAACATGCTTACACATAAAAAAAATCGTTTTAAGAAAAGAACTACTATTTTAGTCAGATTCTGATTTCCTACTTGCAACTCATTTTTTAACTATGTATCTCTGTTCAGCTACAGAATTGCTGAAGTGCTTATTCTCACTTCTTTCTGCTTCCTCTTAGTTATTTCTAATTGTATCAATTAAATAAAGTCTCTTCCAGGGTCCCTGTGTATAAACTGAAACTATTAAATGTAATTTATTATGATAATTATGAGTACCTTGCAAACATTACCCTTTTTGGGGTTTTAGAAAAATGCAATCAGAGATTTTTATTCCCCCACAACTTGGTTCTAGGAGACCAAGATGGAACTGGACCTAGCTTGCTTCTCTGTGCTGAATCAGCAGCTCACAGTAGGCAATGCAGATGCTGCATTTCTCCAACCCTTTCCAATAAAGAGCTGGCTCATAGGGTCTGATCACTTGTCTAAACTAAAGCCTGGAGTAAACAGAATTTTTACAGTAAATTTTAAACAGTAAAATTTACAGTAAGACTTCCTGTAAGACAAAACTGAATGCTGGCTTATCCACCACAACCCTGAACGTCTATGAAAACAAGGATGAAACAACGATGAGTCAAGAGTGAATTTACTGGGCAAGGCTCACAGATAGATAAGAACACTAAAAATCTATATTTCTATGGGGAAAACAATGACTGCCACATCGTTTTGAGATCAATGACTGGTTCTGTTGCACAGCAAATGTGCATGGTGTCTGTCTTCACTACACATGCACTCAGGACATTCAACGTTTAAATTGTTTTCCTTTTTCTTTTTTTTTCCCAAGACAGGGTTTCTTTGTGTAGCCTTGGCTGTCCCAGAACTAGTTCTGTAGACCAGGCTGGCCTGGAGCTCACAGAGATTTGCCTGCCTCTGCCTCCTGAGTGCTGGTAGATTAAATGCATGTGCCACCACTGCCTGGCTAAGTTTAATTTTTTTTTTTTTGAGTGCAGAAAAGCATGGTCTTTTGTGTCAATTAATGATAACAACACATATAGCCACTCTCTGCAGCCCATCAGATACATTTAGAACAGGAACTACAGGCATGGAAATCATGCACACTTGAAAAAAGAATTCTCATTAAGAAATTTCCATCCTAACAACATCAACCAGGTCTCAAAAGCCAGAATGCCTAGACTGTGAACTGACAGGAGAAATAAAGTTCTAAGTATACTAGCTTACAGCTCCCAGTGAGAGCAGGTTGCAAAAAAAGAAACAGCAGTGTACCTGTGTGCAGGATGTGTGTATGTGTGTGCCAGTGTGCAGCTTGATCCAGAAGCCAGAGGTAAACCCTGGGTGTTCACACCTTACTTTCTGAGACCAGGCCTCTCTCTGGGAGTTGGGGATTCAGGTAGGGATGGAACATGAGGTCCTCATGTTTTCAAGACAAACGTTTTGCAGATTGACCTATCTCCCCAGACCCACACTGTGTTTTCATTATGTAAACATATGTACATAAATGTATAGTGCTAGTCATAATAAAAGTAAGGGATCCTTTTGCTAACTTCATACATTTTTGAGATTGCTTGATATTTTGTTTGAAATTTCTGTAACAAGAGCGGGGTGGGGGTGGGAGGGTTGGGGGGGAGGTACGAGCTCAGTGGTAGATCACTTGCTCAACATGCATGAAACACTGGGTTCGTCATAACAAAAATATTTTTAATTTTAAAAATGCTAAAAATCAACATTTTAGCTGGGTGTGGTGGTGCATGCCTTTAATCTTAGTACTCGGGAGTCAGAGGCAGGCGTCTGTCTATAAGTTTGAGACTAGACTGGTCTACAACGCGAGTTCCAGGACAGCAAGGACTGTTACACAGAGAAATTCTGTCTTAAACAAACAACATATCAACATTTTAACTGGTACTCTTCAGAGGCTAGTGTATTTTCACTTGATAAAAAAAAGTAAATAGATAAAACAGCCTTTCTCCCTTCCATTTTTCGAACTACGTTTAAGAGAAACACATGATACATACATAATGTACAGTATGATGCATTTCAATTATTTTTAAAGATTTGTTTATTTATTACATATACAGTGTTCTGCCTGCATGTTAGAAGAGGGCATCAAATTTCCTTATAGATGTTTGCAAGCCACCATATAGTTGCTGGGAATTGAACTCAGGACCTCTGGAAGAAAAGTCAGTGCTCTTAACCTCTGAGCCACCTCTCCAGCTCTGCATTTCAATTTTAAAAGGAGTCCTACACCCACTAAGGTATCCATCTTTATTGTAATAATTTCCTGATTCTCAAGCAATGTCTCAAATTAACTTTACAGATAAAGGTAAACATTACCTAGCCAAAGCCTCAAACCTAAAGCTAGAGGTGGGACAGTTTTTCTCAAGCAAGGACAAAGCAATAATGCCCACATGAACACCTGCCTACTCTGTGGTCAAACTACACTCTAATCTCAATAGCCCTTCTTGCCAACCTTACGGTCACAGTCTTATTATGGGGAAAACAGGGTAAGCAGGAGGCGAGAGCTTAGCTGCAAAAGCCTTGACGCAGTTCGGGTGACAGCCACGAAGTCTGAAGCGGCCTCCCGTGCAGACAGCACACCCAGCGGAGGGTTGGCTCTTCTGCTAACCAGAAAGGGTAACTTTGAACATTCTGATTGCAAAGGTTAAAGCCGGTTCTCCGTTAAAAACAGTATTCAATC
>CABHPH010134075.1:19047-40745 GCA_902168325.1 Peromyscus nudipes | reverse complement strand
AGCAATAATTATTTATTTAGCTATTTATTTATTTTGCATTGCCTGCCTACAAACACAGATAGCTCAATCTCAGTAGACTAGAAACAGAGTCCCTTACTCCTCACACCCCGTAATGGTCTGACTTTAGAGAAGTCCACCCTGTGTACCAGAGACCCTCATCGGCAACTTGGTCAGAATGGGTAAGTAAAACAAGAGCAAAGGAGGGACAGGTGGGCTACAGCCAAGGAAAACCGCTGGCTCTTAGCATCTCTCTCTGACCACCTCACCAGGCTTTGCACACGTGGTTGCTACCTCTGTCTTCCCACACACAAGGAACTAACTTCACCGATGAGACTGCTAAGGTGGCAAAGGGCTTAGTCACCTTGACCTCTCTCCTCTCTCTCACCCACATGGAAGGAATGGGATGCCTATTTTGTTGATTTCCAAGAGAAAAGTTGCCTGAAAACCCTTAGCCCCCTGCCTCTCCACAGGACGGAGGATATGAGTTACTGGTAAAGGATATGCCTGCGTGTCTGAGTCTTAACCCTTCATTGCCTCCCAGAACATGTGTATGGAGCTAGGTTGGCTGCCTGAAAGGAGGACAAACATAAATTAGACAGAATGGTTCAGAAGAGTGCAAGCCTAGGGAGCTGCCTGACCTCCTCAAGCACGGGGTGCTCTCAGAAGAGGGCAGCCTCAGTGGAGTTCATCAACTCATGGAGGAGGCTCCCACCCTGAGGAACTAGAGCTACTCCGCTACCCAGGGTGGGCAAGTATGCCCACTTCTGGGGCCCAGCATTAGGACATCTGTTATTCTTTATGACCCAAGCCTTATCTTTCAATCATCACTCCTCAGAAATAAAGCTGAAACTTTAAATATTTTAAAGCTCATTCTTTAGACAGTGAAAATAGCTTCTCTGATGTTCATTTGGGTTGTTTTCTTCCCCTTCTCACCTCTATTTACTCCTAGTTTTCTTGTTGCTGAAAACCTTAAAAATGAGATTGAAAAGATTGCCACCTAGTGGGACTTCTCAGCATCCCACTGTATGTCAGTATACACGCTGACATAGAAACCAGTTCTGGGTGTGGGACGGTGGTGGCTGGAGGTCCTGTTGTATTGTCTCAGTGAAGACGGACATCTCATGTGTCTGCAGGGTGACTGCGGGGCCTCCAGGAAAACCTGTGTGAACCTGACTGCAGGCTTTACTGTAGGTCTTGGAGGTTTTCCCAATGTGTCCTCTGTGTCACCAGGCATGAAGTTCAAGTTAATATGAGATTTACTTAGGAGAAAAAAATTATCGGCAGTTTAGGACACCCAGAACAGTCTACATTAAAATTAAATGCCCATTGAAGAGTCACATGGAAGTACCCTCATGCCACACTTCCATAACAGCACAAAAATAGACAAAATATCAAAACCTCACAGCATCCACTGCCAAGAAAGTAGCCTGCCCATTTTTCATTCTGAAGTTCAAGTTTCATCCTATCATGGCTATTTTTATTTTTAAATGTTTATAAGCATATAGAAGCTTTAGCAGTTGTAAAAGTTCACCCCTTCCTTATTCTGGAGAAAATGAACAAGCTGTAGGAATGGTGAGTCCCAGTTCTTGTCATGACAGGACTTGGCAAACTCCTGTACCTCAGTTTCCTTATTTACAAATGAGAGCTTGGGCTGGTCCTCCTAAGATCTCTTTGCCTCTGATTTTCCTTCATTTAAATAATGTGAACAGAGTTCACTCCTCACTCCCCTTGCTCTAGGGATTAAACTCCAAGACTAACACATGCTAGAAACATGCTCTCCCACTGAGCTATATTCCCACTTCCCTTTTTACTATTTTGAGGCAAGGTTTCATTAAATTTCCTAAAGCTATATTTGAACTCATTCTAGACTCCAGGCATGTCTGGATGTTGTAATCCTCCTGCCTTAGCTGCCTAAGTAGCTACGATTATAGACCTGCACCACTATGCCCAGCCTCCGAGCCTTCCAAAGTAGACACATAGGGACTGGGAAGGATGGTTAATTTTTGTTGAATTTGGATAACTTAAGATGGTTCATGAGGACTCTGTCTATACTATAGTGAAGACTTCTGTTTTTTAATCTTTGTTAATACAAATCTTTTTCCAAAAGTACAAAGAAAGAAAAGGAGACAGTTGCATTTCAAACCCTTGCTTCCCTTGCTATGCTGTAGTTGAAGAATAAAAACAAATATAATGGAAAAGTACAGGCATGGGAAGGGCACTAACATTAGATACTTACTCTGCATAAAAATTCATCATGACTCCTTTTATTCCCCTTTAGGCCACGGAAGATGTTTCAGAGTGTGGTACATGGGAGAAGCTAGCCACTGACAAAATACCCAGAATCCTCACATTTTATTTGATCTGCTCCACCCAAGCAAAACAATTTTCCCAACAAAACACATAAAAAACTAAGTTTCTATGCCTATAGTGTGATATTATTCAGAGGATCTTCCAAACACAGCTTGTTCAAGCTACTGCATTATTCAAAATAATCTTGTAGGTCCCAGAACATCCAAAACAAAGCTCAAATTCCTTGAAATGTCAATCAACGCCAAATCCTCCCCATGAGAAATGGCACCATGTGTTGGGAGAACATATACGAGGCTCCCATGTGGACATTGACTACTTTATCTTGCATTAGTCACCAAGGAGAGAAAATTCAAAATCTTTACCTTCTAAATATTATGGTTGTGTTTGGAATTCAACAGACAATTTCACAAAGAAGCTAGAGTGTGGGGGTATTGTGTTCCCCAAAAAATTGTGTATGCTAATAAACTTATCTGGGGTCAGAGAACAGGACAGCCACAATATTAAACATAGAGGTTAGGCAGTGGTAGCATACGCCTTTAATCCTAGCATTCCAGAGGCAGAAATTCATGTGTTCAAGGATACACCCAAGCATGGTGACCCACGCCTTTAATCCCAGAAAGTCAGCCTTTAATCCCAGGGAGTGGTGGTAGAAAGCAGAAAAGTATATAAGGCGTGAGGACCAGAAACTAGAGGCATTTGGCCTGGGTAGGCCTTTGGCCTGGAGAAGCATGTGGCTGGTTAAGCTTTCAGGCTTCTAGCAGCAGTTCAGCTGAGACCCATTCTGGATGAGGGCTCGGGGCATCCAGTCTGAGGAAACAAGACCAGCTGAGGATTCAGCGAGGTGAGATAGCTGTGGCTTATTCTGTCTCTCTGACCTTCCAGTGTTCACCCCAATACCTGGCTCAAGTTTGATTTTATTAATAAGAACTTTTAAGACTCATGCTACACTAGAGTCTCATGTAAAGTTAGCTTTCCATTCCTGTGACAATAACCCAGACGATCAACTTATAAAACAGTAAGGTTGATTTTGACGTATGTTTTCCGAAGCCTTAGCCCATGCTCAGCTGATTTTGGGCCTGGACTGAAGCAGAATATCAAGACACTAAGCACAATGAGGGAGGGCTGCTTACTCTGGGCAACCAGAAGGCAAAAGAAGATGAGGAGGGGATGGCACCTTAATATCCTTCCACCTCGGTAGTACATGAGCTGGAGACAAAGACTTCAACACATATCCTTGGGGAACTCTTATCCAAACCACAGCTAGGAAGAAAGGCATTAAGGTGAAAATTGAATTTAGGAAAAGTACAGGTTAAGTGTACAAATAAGTCTTTTAGATTTCAAAAATATAGCATTTTTGAATCTTTGCATACGTAAAATAAATTACATTAGTAAATCTTGGTTATTGGAGTCAAATCTATACATAAAATTCATCTATTCCATATATATACATATATGAATACATGTATATGCATGTATACATCATATACATGCACATGCATATACACAAGTACAAACACAACATGCACACCTGAAGAAAATTTTCTCTTGTGTTTTGAATGATATCCATCACATACAGTCAGAGATGGGATTTCTGCTTGTGGAACTGTTTCTATGCACAAAATATTTTAGCTCTTGCAGCATTTCTGACTTTCTTGTGTTTTGAATGATATCCATCACATACGGTCAGAGATGGGATTTCTGCTTGTGGAATTGTTTCTATGCACAAAAATATTTTAGCTCTTGTAGCATTTCTGTGTGGTGGTATTGTATTCCCCAAAATATTGTGTATGCTAATAAACTTATCTGGGGTCAGAGAACAGGACAGCCACAATATTAAACATGAGGATAGGCAGTGGTAGCATACGCCTTTAATCCTAGCATTCCAGAGGCAGAAATTCATGTGTTCAAGGATACACCCAAGCATGGTGACCTACGCCTTTAATCCCAGAAAGCACGCCTTTAATCCCAGGGAGTGGTGGTAGAAAGCAGAAAGGTATATAAGGCGTGAGGACCAGAAACTAGAGGCATTTGCCCTAGAGAGGCATTTGGCCTGGAGAAGCATTTGGCCTGGTTAAGCTTTCAGGCTTCTAGCAGCAGTTCAGCTGAGACCCATTCTGGATGATGGCTCGGGGCATCCAGTCTGAGGAAACAAGACCAGCTGAGGATCCAGCGAGGTGAGATAGCTGTGGCTTATTCTGTCTCTCTGACCTTCCAGTGTTCACCCCAATAACTGGCCTCGGTTGATTTTATTAACAAGACTTTTAAGACTCATGCTACATTTCTGACTTTCAGATTAGGAGTAATATTAATATACCTGGGAGGAAACAGTGGAACCTTCCTGGAAAAAAATGGAAAACAAGTACATCCAGGCAAGGGTGGCAGTCTAGGCAGAGGAAAAAGTATTTATTCTGTAACTCAGTCACAATCTGTTGAGAAAGGGAGCTGCCTGCATGCCTGCTTTTATTTACTACAGAGGCAATCAATGTACCCTGCTCCTGATGCTGTGATTTCCCCCACAATGATGGACTTCAGCCTTGAAATGTGAGTTGAGACAAACCCCTTCCCCTTTAAGCTGCTTCTGTCAAAATATTTCATTACTGCCACAGGACAGGAGACCAAGGCAATCAGTAACTCAGACATCTGTTATTAGCTGTTTTTATTTTAAGTGATAGGAGAGACAAATGATCATCCTGACTGAACTCTAAGGTTTGCTGCCACAAAATACAAATTCTTGTATGAGCAAACCAGAATTTTCTAGACTACCAGTAGGCTGAAGGTGTGATACTGCTCAGAGAGCACAGGTACTGATGTGCTGTCTGCCCATGTGGAGGTGGGACCTACTGATGCCAAACCTGCTGCAAGAGCCAAGAGAGTCCAGGGCACATGCTCGGTGGCGATCATAAGGTTTGCAGAGGAACAACACAAAGCCCACCACAAAAGACCAGTGCAATAAGAACCCAGACGAAGGACTCCAGATGTCCATGGAAGTCACAAAGAGGGACAGAGAATATTTCTGTCGGGCTGCCTTAGAGACAAAGTTTCTTTCTGTAGTCCTGACTGTCCTGGAACTCGCTCTGTAGACCAGGCTGGCCTTGAACTCACAGAGATCCACCTGACTCTGCCTCCCGAGTGCTGGGATTAAAGGCATGCACCACCAGTGCCAGAAAATACATTTTAAATTACTAATTAAACAGACATTAATTTAACTGAGTGACTGTCTCCCACAAACCCACTTGAAATGCTGTACTGATTCAGGGGAACAGTGTTTACCTTGAGTTTCTTCATATCTTCTCAAGTTGGCCCTCTGTCTCTGTTTCCATTTCTGCCACTTACTACTTACCCGAGAAGCCTACATTTCCTTTATGTAGCCTCTAAAATATGGCATGAAATTGCATAGTTGACTTTTCAATGGTGTTTTCTCTACCTGGCAAACCCTTCCAATACTTCTGTTAAACAATCCCCTATTTTACAACCTGTGGTCCTATTTCAAAACAATCCCATGAAGTTATCTATGATAGTTCATCAACAAAGAACACCTTTTTCTGTGCTTATATAATATTTTATTCTTAAAGGGGGGGAACCCCTACTCCTCAGACTGATAACATGGTTGTATGAACAGCACTCAATTTTCCCATTACTTCTTGACCTCGCCCCTTGCAGGCTTATTGTTTCCACAAGGAAAGAACTGTCCTCACCATCACCGATACCCAGCATCTGGCACTTCACCCACCATAGAGAAATCCCCAAGAGCTGTTTCTGGATGCATGAATGCAAGAACAAAGCAAGACATTCTAGAAGGGATGACAGCAGTACTGGTTTGTAATGCAGGCATGTTTACTTCCTGAAAATAAAAGCCACAGTGTAGCAGGCTTTCTTTTGGGCCACCTACCAACTCCCAAGTCATGGCATGGAGACTTATTATTAGTTATGAATGCTTGGCCTTATCTTATGTCCATTTCTTGCTAGCTCTTATAACTTAATTTAACCTGTTTCTCATCATTTGCATTTTGCCTCAGGCTTTTTACCTTTCATTCTGTATGCCCTGCTGCATGTCTGGCTGGCTGGCTCTCTTTCTCCCTCGTTCTCTTTCCATTCTCCCTCTAGCCAAGATTTCTTCTCCTACTTACTCTCTCCGCCTGCCAGTCCCGCCTATACCTCTTCTGTCTAACTATTGGCTATTTAGATTTCTATTAGACCATCAGGTGCTTGGGGCAGGCAAGGTCAAACAGCAACACATCATTAGATAATTAAATGCAGCATAAACAAATGTAACACACTTTACACAGTTCAAGTGATATTCCACAACATAAACAAATGTAACACACCTTTACACAGTTCAAGTGATATTCTACAACACAACAGTGCTAAGCAACTGAGGTACACAACAAACCAAGTATGTTGCTTTAAAGAATGACTAATCCAAACTGTTCAATGCACCATGGTTAGAAGGACTGAGAAGGAAGACAAGAAAAAGAAGCAAAAGCTCAAGCTATTTCCCACATTTTATTCCATTTAAAGTTTTAGTACATTTAGTAGGTCTGTACAGGTATGACAAGATATAAGCACAGCTAACCAGGAGGTTCTTGGTTTGCAAAGCTCAGCTGCTTGTAGTGGGACAGCAAAACTCCATAACACAGCTTTCCTTTGCTTAATATGTTACCAACCACCACCCCAACAGTTTCATTCATGTAGCCCAGGCTGGCCTTGATTTTACCATGTATCTGAAAATGATCTTGAACATCTGAATCTCTTGCCTCCATTACATGATAATAGACATGAGGCACCACACCAGGTTTTACAAAGTACAGGGATCAAGACTGAACCCAGGCCTTTGTGCATGCTAGGCAAGCACTCTAACAATTGAGCTATGCTCTGGGCTTCTATTACTTTTTGTTTTGCTTATGAAACAAAGGTCTTACTCTGTTGCTGAGACTGGCCTTGAACTCTGTGTCAGATGATCTTCCTACCTCAGCCTCCCAAGTTTCTGGGTTTATATGTGCTTGTTACCATACCAGGGAAATTCTTGGTTGATGTATAGTTGGCATTTATTGAGCACTTAATTGGTTAAACACATGACCCTTATCCAGGATACATTGTCAATAAACAGTGGAGCCCAGACTCGGTCTCGGGTTGTCCCCAGTACACTGCAATGCCAACACTCTTTACAACTGCTTCCTATCTCTGGCATCTGGCCCAGACTCTGAGGAAGTGGGGTGTTCATAGCTTTGATGATGATGGCAGAGTGGAATTAAGTATTAGTGTAAGTAGTACATTGTACAAAGGAACTAACTGAACTTTGCATTGCTGTCTCTAAATATAGGTAGTTTAAAAAACCATAGTAATTTCTCTTCATTTTGTGTGTTAAGCACCAAGTTATATCACACAGACACATGAGAGAATGAGCCCCAGTGTTGCCACTTCTGGGTGACATGAAACATCTGGCTAGGCCTCTGTGTCTCCATCAGTGCAATGGGGGTATCTGACTTCACCTACCTGCCATGGACGACAGCCATGGGCATGAAGCACCACACCAACATTAGTTACAACTTCTATATAGGGCATCTTAATTTACTTTAAAATTCTGCTTCTGAATGCAATAGAAAATCTGTATGAGTTGCTGTCTTAGGTTTCTATTGCTGTGACAAAAACACCATGACCAAAAAGCAAGTTGAGGAGGAAAAGACTGCTGTTCCTCACTGAAGGAAGTCAGGCCAGGAACTCAAACAGGGCACGATCCCAGGAGGCATTTCCTCAACTGAGGTTCCTTCCTCTAATGACTCTAGCTTGTGTCAAGTGAACACACAAAACCACCCAGTACTGTATTAGAAAATGTGTAAAGGGTTTTTTGTTTTTTGTTTGTTTGTTTGTTTTTAATTCCAGATTTGCTCTATGGCCAAACACTTCCCTGGTAGAGCAGGTAGAGGTTTAGGCAACTCTTTTGACCCACACTATACCTATGGAGCCATAGTGTACTTCTCATGCTCCCCAAACCCCATTACACTTTGAGAATCCCTAATCCAAAATCACAATCTGGGCAAGCGAGATGACCCACTGAGTGAGGGTACCATGTGCTGCTAAGTCTGATGATCTGAGTTTGAGCTACAGAATTCACATGATAGAAAAGAAATGACTCCTGGAAACTGTCCTCTGACTTCTACACGTGTGCTGTGGCATGACACCTTCCCACAACAAAAATAATTTTTAAAAATTTGTAAATTTTGCCGGGCGGTGGTGGCGCACGCCTTTAATCCCAGCACTCGGGAGGCAGAGGTAGGCGGATCTTTGTGAGTTCAAGGCCAGCCTGGGCTACCAAGTGAGTTCCAGGAAAGGCGCAAAGCTACACAGAGAAACCCTGTCTCGGAAAACCAAAAAAAAAAAAAAAATTGTAAATTTTTATTTATAATAAAAAATAAGGAACACAATAAAGGCCAAATCTGAAATGCTTTGTTGTATAGGTCTATCCTCCCAGCCAAACTTGCTGCCATCTTCTGGAGTCTAGGTGGGCTTGCTCGTCAAAGATCACCATAG
This sequence comes from Peromyscus nudipes, assembly GCA_902168325.1. NCBI lineage: Eukaryota > Metazoa > Chordata > Mammalia > Rodentia > Cricetidae > Peromyscus > Peromyscus nudipes. The sequence continues at coordinate 31,907 of CABHPH010134075.1, read as the reverse complement.
CTGAGTTTGCTGACTGTTGACCTTCCTTCACTCTTGGAAGGAGAAGATGGGGCGGGTTGGGTCATGGACCCCTCACCTGAGTATCTAGCCACCCTCCACAACAAACTGTATGCAATTTTACAATCATTACATGTGGCCTTGGGATCTCTGGGAGGGGCTAGAGGGTATAGGTGAGGAAGGATGACTAGAGCAGACTCCATCTACACAGCCACAGGAAGGCCATCATGCCTATTGTGTACAGACCTTGGAGTGGAGGGTCTCTGGGATCGTCCATGCTCTTGAACGTAACCCCTCACCCACTGCTCTGAGTTAGTCTAATAATCTCAGTAGACCCCAGGGGAACTCTGGTCAAATCACAACTTGGTTAGTCGTTAGGACCTTACAAGAAGGGATGCCAGTTGTTTTCATCTCCCTCTGGGGTAACATGCCCGGAAGTTCAACGCTTTCTGAGTAACACATGATGTTACAAATAGGATATTTCAACACTTACAAATTTTGTTTTTATAAAAAATTATTAAATATGTATGTCTTAGTTACATTTCCTGTTAGTGTGATAAAATATCCTGACAAAATAAACTCAGAGACGGTGAGGCTTATTTTGATTCACAATTCTAGGGTTCATCATGGCAGGGCAGCACCATGATTGGGAAGGCAGGGCATCAGGAGCCAAGGCTACACCCTCAGGAAGGGAGCAGAAGAGGACGAATGACTGTACTCAGCTCACTTTTTCCTTTTTGTACAGGAAACTGGCCTAGGGAATGGTGCCACCCATGGGTGAGTCTTTCCATCTCAATTAAAATAATCAAGATAAAATCTCTGAGGCTTGTATCTCAGGTGATTTTATAACTTGTAGTGTTGACAATTGAGATTACCCACCACAATATACAAAATTAATTTCAAGCTATGTGAATTAAGTATATATGAAATATAAATGAATTGCATGAGAAGACTTGAGTCTCATCCTCAAGGTATCTCACTGTGTATATGCAAATATTCCTAACTTTAGAAATCTAAAACATTTCTAATTCCAAATATTTCAAGTAAAGGATACTCAACTTGTACAAGCATTCATCAGGATTATTCATGCAAAATATTAGTGACTGACTTTTACTGCAGTAGTTATCAAAGGCAGAATTTGGTGAAATTAATTAATTTGAAAAGCAAAATAATTTATGGGAAAGAAATATGAGATTGCAGTACAGTAGCCAAGGAAAATGTGCTGTTCACCTAAGATGCAGGATGATGCTAACAGTCATGTAAAGCAATTTCACTACATTAATCATAGTAAATAACAATTAGGATAAATCCTACTAAACATTTTAATCCTCCTAAATGAAAACCAGAAGTTACATTTGCTATTTTGAAAACAAAACCACCAGTAAATTTCAACATAAGAAAAAATTAAGACATGTGAGAAGGAGGAGGAGATAACGGAGCAAACCCCTACAGAGTCCCACGTCAAGATTTTTGATGAAAATCTACCTGCTGAGCATGGGACAAGCCTGCCTGCATCAGCGAGTGTTCTTAAGAGACCAGCAGGGAATGTGTGCCGGAGCCCTCAGCTATTTTCTCTTTCATTTAAAGGTGGGAATTGTGCAAGGTGTTCCCTACTGCTAAGCATCCCACTGGCTCCGAAATCAGTTTGCTAGGACACAGAGGGACAGGCACGTTGTTTGCTGTTGAGAAACCCAGCCAGCAGACAGTCGTGGAAAGGCTTTGGGCAAGGGCCTTTGTTTGTGTAATTGCTATGTGATCAAGGAAAATTAATGTATTTGATCGAAAAGTAACCCCTTCTGAGGCTTCAATCTCTAGGCATGAGTGGGAGAAGAGGTGTGTCTGGACCACTTCCGGAGACGCTCCTACCTGTCAGTGGTCTGCATCAGTGTGATGGGCTGGGTGGACAGTGCCCCCTTCCTTGCCTCCTACAGTGGAGGAATAATGGACCTTTGTTTGCCTCAGAATTAAATATCAAGTACAAACCAGCAGGAGTCCAATATTCAAAGCTTACACTGAACAGTGAACATAAATAATTTTTCAGCTGAGAGACACTAACTAATACAACACAGTAAACATTGTATAAAGGGCAATTGTTTTCATCTGCCCCTTTGATGGAAATACCGTGAGATTCAGTTGGGAGCATTCCATGGAGGCAGCAAGTATTTCAGTTCATTAAATGAAGTTGGCTGTCTCCCCGTAGGGTTATTTTAATAAATTATACATCATTCCCTTTCTAGAGTAATAATCCTTTAACAGATGTGACCCCATATGTTGAATTAGAAATCTTAGACACTAAGTGATATGTTTTTTTAGATGTAACAGAAACTCCATCAGTGCCCATGCAGTCCATACTCCTATGTACAGTCATTATGAATGCCATGGGCACTGTTCAGGAGGGAGGAATTCAACTCAGGCTTAATTCCAGATTCAGCTCAAACAATCTTGGTCTTCTGGTTCTCTAACCATTAACTAAGTATCTAAGCAACAAAAAACTAGGAGGCAGGAGTGCCACTTGGGGGGATCACATGTTCACACTGGGAGGGTGTGAGCCCCATCCTCAGTGAGAAGATACATAAGGGTGGGGGTGGCTTCATCAGGGACATGCTCAGCAGCAAACACAAACTGACACATCAAATGTGGGGAAGGCAGAAAAGCCAGCAGAACAAGTACCAGTACAAATAGCATTACAATGTGGGTAAAATATATAGGGCTATCCATGTTAACAACCCCCAAAGCATTACCGCGCAGTACAATAACTGGTGCTCATTAAAATCAGATTTGTAGCCCCTAATCGCCAGCCTTAAAATTCTGCACAACATCCACTTTCAAAGAGCAGAAATGTATGTAAGATGTATGTCAGAAAATTATCTACCAAATTGTATTAATTTTGTTTAAACAGTGCTTAAAGGTACTTTAATTCTTCCTTTAAAAGCTTTGTTTCTGTGAAACAGTGATTTCCCATGAATTTCAAAACAATGCCCTTTATATATAGCCTCCTAGCCTGGCTCTGCACCAGTGTCTGTCAGAGAGCCTAAAATGAACACGGACTCCCAAATCCCAATGCTGAGCAAACGCAGGTCACTCTGAGATGCAACGTCTCTGATACATCTATAGACAGGGCAGAACATGCTACATCAACAGCGATTTAGGGACTTACACGATAGTTTTTAGAGCTTCATTTTCATCAAATTGCCTCACTACCAACAGGTTCTGTAGATCTGATGAGTGTTAAAGAGTACAGTAGCGACTTTTCTTAAATTATTACATATTTTAAGATAGACGTTCCATGGGATTCCTACTTTTATATATATCAGAGGAGATTTCACCAATTTGGTGATAACAATAAGAGAAATCTCAAGAGAGCCTTTCAAACTTGTTCCTGAAACTAAACTTGAAAACCTGATATTACAGAAGTTATTAACCTTGGCTTTTAGGAGAGATGGTTGACAGGAGAGGATGACTACAGATCTTTGGCAAGCAACCCAACAGTAACTATCCTGGTTTCCAGAGAATGAGAAATGCTTATGCTTGTTTGGGCAACAGAAAGAGGATAACACTATTTCTGATAGTTTAACAAATAGGAAAAAACACGTGTTTAACTAGTGCATTTCTCACTATAAACAAATATGATTTTAGTTTAGCCTAGAACCCGAGACTTAAACCTAACACTTGATAATAATGATGAAGCAAGCCATTACCATTCTAGACAGAGGTGCTGAAAATAACAGTAGAGGGGTATTTTCTTCAAATACTGAAGTAATGACTATATATGATGAGAATGTTCTGAATATTTCATATAATACACGAGACAATGGTTCCTAGAAACTGGACATAAGGCAATGAAAGGCAGTTACTGTGAGGGCCACAAACCAAGTTTCTCAAGCCAACTTTAAAAAAGAGTCCTAAAGGCAGACAGAGCAAACAAAACAGGTCATAGTCAAGGAAACAAAAGGAATGATGGAGAACAAATTTCCGTCAAAAGAAAATGGAAGGAGATGTGAACAGAGCCATGCTGCAAGCACACTAACCGAATAAAGTGACCTAATAATTTTATACCCAGCAAAATGTTTTTCAAAACCCAAAGAGGAAACGAAAGTAGTTTCACATATGTCAGAGCAGAAAGAACTTATGAGAAGTATGACTTCTCTCTCCGAAATGTTGAGGAACAGCGTCATGCAGAAGATAAACTGTACAAGGCAGAAATACAAATGCACACAAAGAGTGAAGGGACCAGAAACTGTACTTACATGGGTAAAAATGTTTTATTTTTCTATTATTTAAATATCTTCAGAAACATTATCTTTAAAAAATAATCATTTTAAACAATATTTTGTGAAGAAAAATAGTATAGTGTTGGATGGACTTTGGTATACATGAAAAAGTAAAGTGTGTGAGGATGCAGTTCAATAGTTCACAGGAGAACTGCAAGCATCTTAGTGCTGGGTTCTGTGTGGCACACAGGAAGTGATGTCACACCACTTGAGGTACAGACTGAGAGGCTAAAGGCATACCCTATAAACTCTAAGGAAACCACTGTAGTTACCCAGCAGAGACATGATATAATTATAAATATTATTCAAATAATTTGCAAAAGAGTGGAAAGAAAAAAATAAGCAAAGAACAGATGTGACAAGTAGGAAACAGAACAAAATGATAGATTTAAATCTAAGCATACCAGAAGCCACATTAAATATAAATGCCCAATTTATTATGCCAACTAGGTTGGGGAAAAACAAAAACAAATCCAAGACTTAATGGTATACTGACTACAAGTGTCAGCCCCCGGGAGTGAGCACAGGACACCAAATTCTCAGCACAAAGGGGATTCATTACCCCAGAGGGGCAAAGGCAGACAGTATGCAGCAGCAGCAGTAGTGTCAAGCACAAGAAAGCAGGCGTTTTGGCAGGAGTGAGTTTTTAAGGAGAAAATGGAGGTGGGGGGAGCCTGTGCTAGGGTGAGTTGGTAAATCATAATTGGACATGTTAGCCAAATAATGAATTTCAATAGCTGGACCTTGGTGGTTAGCTTGAGGGATGTAATCTAACGGTTTTTAGCAAAGGAGAGAGAAGGGGAAAGGCAAAACCTGTTGGCACCAGGCCTGCCATGTTCAGGTCTGTGTTTGCCAGGCTCAGGCCTGCTAGAGCCTTTCAACAAGAAACACGGCTCAAATATAAAGACACAAACCAGTTAAAAACCACTGGATGAGAAATAGTGTGTTATTCCAATAATAGTCAAATGAAGTCTGCCGTACTTATGTGAAAGTTCAGAGTAAATTTCAGGCCAATGAATATTATCAGCAATGAAGAAGGCTATTTCATACTGATACAAGAACTGATCCATAAGAAAATACAATAATCTAAGTGTTTATTCATCTAGTAATAGAGCTAATAAATACATAGATTAATACTGACAGACCTATAAGAAGATTATAAACACCTGCAAGCCCATTAGATAATCTGATAATTTAACTCAGTACTTGATGGAACAAGAAAAAAAAATAATGTTCATAAGAATACAGAAGAGCTGAGCAACAGAGTGAAGCAACTTGAATTAACAGCATTTCTAGAACAATCCCCAATAACAGCAACATATCACTAAAAATGCAGAGTATTACAAGCTTCTGCTTCACAAAAAGAAGAAAATGAACCAACATGTAAGAGGAAGAAAGGAAAGGATAAAGAGGAGAGCAGATGCAAGTAACCTACAAAGCATAAAACAATGAAACTGAAGTTCATTCAAGGGTTAAATAAATCAACCCCAGCAGACCAGACCAGTAAAGAGCAAAACAGCAGCTAACCACTCTCAGGAAAGGCGCCACCCGCACTCCAGCATTACTAAGAGGGTCAGAGAGGACAAACAATGTTTTGTGAATTAATTAAACAAACTAGATAGGATAGACTACATTTTTGAAAGTCACAAACGTAAAAAGGTAAGTCAAGAAGAATTAAGCTGAATATTTATGCCAATTAAACGAACTTGTGGGTCAAAATCTTCCCACAGAGAAAATTCTAGGCCCAATAATCTTTTCTGGAGAATTTTATTAAATATTTCAGGAAGCAATAACACATAAACTCTGGAAGACAACAGATTGTTTCTCAACTTATACCATGAGTCAGTATTATTCTTGAGACCAATAGCAGACAAAGACATTATATAAAAATAACACTAAAAACCAGTGTGCTTTACAAACACAGGAGTAAACAATTCTAGGCAAACATTTGGCAAGCCCAATCCAACAAGACAGATAAAGGAAAATGTATAGTAAGGCTTAACTCTGAAATATATACTACTTGTCTAACATTTGAAAAACCAATTAATGCTAATTATAATACTAATACAAAAAATGAAAAATTGAAGATATATTTGTAAGATATGTATAACATCTTTTTAAAATACCTTAACAAAAATCTCTAAACTCAAGATTAAAAAACAAGCATACTAATAAAAACAGGCAATGTTTGAAGAAACATTTCTTCCAAGAAGAGACAGTATGAGGAAGTTCAACAAAAATGCTCAAAATCATTTGTCACTAAAAAATGAAGGTAAAAGCCAAATGGGAAATGAACACAGACCTATCAGAGTGGCTGCAGTGGCTAGCAGTTGCCAAGCAACAAATGCTGGCAAGGATGGGGAAGAACTGACACACTCCAAGAGAGTATAAAATTAATGTGTACTTCCATTTGGAAGAGCTTAGGAATTGCTTAAGACATTAAAGCTATACCATCAAATCCAACCTTTCCACTCCTATATACCCCAAGGGAAATGAAAGTATGTGTCTTCACAATGACGTGTACACAGATTTCTTAATGTATTTGTCATGGCTCAAAGCTGGAACTAATGGATGATCAAAGTGGATGGATAAACAAACTCTATTGTGGCAATAAAATTTGTAGTACTTGTCAATAAAAATAAGCTATTCTTACATACTGTTACAAGAATCGCAAAATAATTGTTCGACGAAGCTTTTCCCTCAAGTACTGCACACTCTAATTCCACTAACTCAGACTGCTGGGAAATGAAGGTAAATGCACAGGGACTTGGGTGGACCAGTGGCTGCCTGGGGTGTGGAGGAGCAGAGAAGCACAGTGAAACTTCTGGGTCCATGGATATGGTTATTGTTTTGATGGTGGTAACTTCCCTGCTTTGACACATGTCAAAACTTCAGATTGCATATTGTCAGTTTCTCTGTCAACTAGATATCAATAAAATTATTATAATAAACATGTAAAACATAATTATAAATAAGATTATATATTTAAAAATTTAGAATAATTCTGAAGGGCTGGAGAGATGGCTTAACAGTTAAGAGCACATACTGCTCTTGTGACTCTAGCCCCAGGGGATCCAACACTCCCTTCTGCCCTCCATGGGTACCTGCACTCATGTACACACACACACACACACACACACACGTTATTAAAAACAAATCTTCAAAGAAAAGAAAGCTTAATATCACATTTGAGCACTTTTCCTGAATAGTGTTTAGGTTTCCACAGTCAATCTTAAGAACTTATATTTTGTTTGTTGTTTTCAAGTGGAATCTAAAAACAGCCCAATGACTGTGATATTGGTCCTGTCTAAAATGTCGGAACTCCTCACACAATCCTGTTAGATATGACTGAGTCCTCAAATCAGTTTAAACACCTATAGCCACTGCTGTATGGTGGGAAATTCCAATACAGGATATGGCATATTCCTGAGCCATGCCAACAGCAGCTCCGAAGCACTTTGGCACATATTTACTTATTCGGCACATATTTACTGATTCAAAACCAGATCAAGTATAAACACAAACTCAAACGCTTCAGATGATGGGGAGGTACGTAACAAGTAAAAGAGTGAGCTGAAAACTGTGAGTCAAAACGAGAACTATAGTGTGCCTAAGAACACACAGAGTTACTTCTACTTGGGTCAGCGCAAAAGGAATTTAGGAGGAATCTGATGTTTGGAGTCTTAAAATGCAGATCTAATTTGGGATGTGTGAGGGAGGAAAGTTGATTCCAAAGCAAAAGGAAGGTGTGGAGGTAGAAATAGAAAGGAGGTAAGTTGAAGGACTCAGAAAGACCACAGAGGAGTTTCCGGGGTGCTGGGACAGGTGAGTGAGGGTCAGGGCTACATAGTAGGGTGAAGCCAGAAGATGTGTTCCTCTGACAATGTCTTAGAGATGGAAGACATTGCTCTGCAGACAGTATGGTGCTACTATGTCTTTAATGGTGACCACAAAGGGCCAGTTTGAAGCTTTTCTGGTACATACACAAGTACAAATAATGTAGTAGTAGATAGATCCTTGAGATATGATGACCACGGGTGAACTCACAGGGCCAGGGGGATGGCCATGAAGAGAGAGGAATGATTAATTCCTGGTATAAACAAAATGACCAAATGTTAGGAGAAAGAAAAAAAAGTATGAAAATAAAATTCAATTTTTCCTATGTTTATACTCAGTCATGTTGTTTATCATAATGCATTAGTGAACATACTGTCACTTAGAGAGAAGGTGGTGGCATTCCAAAATATCACATATTATTGTCATCCCCAAAGATATATTAAGCTGTGATCCTTTATATGAATAATGTGAGGTTTATTTTTATGCAACAGCACACCACATGTTTTGGTTTTTAACAGATGGCAAACTCTTTATACCACGGTTTTAAGCTTGCACACTGGGAATGAAAACTATTTATACAGTAAACACTTTAGCTGATCCTATCTTTGGACAAGTTTAATTAAAGAATGAGATACCAATTGCACAATCAAGGAGACTCATGGGAGGAAGCAAGAACTTGCTTCTTTGCTGAATACATTATTTCATCCCAGCAATTTAAAGCGTACATGGAAATTAATGGCACTATTGAGTCTTACAATAAATCCCTCAAGCATTTAGCTTTTTCTGTTGGCTGTTTTCAAACTCCACTTTAACATCCAAGGTGGAAAGAAAACTTAACTTGCTATTTATTTAATGAGATGCCGCCACAAGCGTTCCTCTAATGGCTCCCCAACATGCTCACACCTCCTTCTGCCTGTTGATGCTCACTTTCCACAAATACACACTTCACAGAGAACCAGCCCTGGAGAATTAGCATCCTTTTCTTGCAATTAAGACATTAAGAACACTAGGATGTCATGTCAATAGTTTATCACATTCATCAACAGCCTTGTGGAAAAGGAACAAATACAGATTATTAGATTTCTTTTCAATAGCATATGAATTTGGAGATCAGGTGATTTTTATTTTAAATTATATTTTTTTTGTTTGTTTTCTCTTGAAGCTGGATCTCTCATAGCTTCGGCTGGTCTGAAACTCGAAATAGAGCCACGGAGTGAACTTGAACTCCTGATACTCCTATCCTGTTCTATCTTTCAAAAGACATGCACCACTATGCCAGATCTCTAAGCATCTTATGGTTGTGTTGCTAGTTTGTTTGTTTTAAATCTATCCCAGGGAAAAGGATGGTAAGAGAGAGTCGCTAAGATCTGTAGAGCAAAGCACCAGAAACAAAGCAATACAATCATGCACCCTATAAAGAAACTGCAGGATTCCAAAATATGCATTATTTACATGTGAAAAAAGAAAAGCTCCCAATGGTGAAGTCATGTGTTCAGAGTCAAAGGACAAAGAGGGACGAGCAGACCAGAGACCCCAGCTCGGCTGGCTCGGCTCGGCTCGAGGAGCCTTTGTGTTTCACGGCAACAATTTCTTGTTTTGAATAATGGATTTCACACAAATAGTAGGAACTAAAGTGCTTATGAACAGGGGGAAATTGGCTACATTAAAGACAGAAGAGGTTAATACTCTCAAATCTCCTTCACTGCCAGTGAGGCTTTCGACACCCAATGCCATGTTCAGACTCACGCTTGAACCTAAAAACTCAACAGAATTCTCAGTCCTGGGGCCTGAGAAAGCAAAAGTAAGTGCCCACCCCCATACCACCCCATCCACTGCCAGAGCACCAACTATGCGTGATGCTCTTAATGGCGAAGGCAATTTAAAGATCCTTCTCATTTTTTCCAACAAGTCTCTTCACTTGTATTTTATAATCACTGAGAAATACTCAAGGAAGTGCACTGTCAAGCTATTATCATACTTCTCAGGGGGTAAAAGACAATCTGCCTCTGGCCTCCTTCCTCACAAGGCACACAGGCATGCAATTAATGGCACAACAACACATACCCTGCTGGGCCCTATACGGCTTGACTCTCATGACTGTCTGCAAATGCCATGGAAAAAAATAGACTGCAGAACAATGCACACGGGGTTCATGGCAGCAGTTAAAAAGCAAGATGCAGTATGAATCAAAGTGACAAGGCACAGAAATTAAAAGCTCACCCAAGTTCATTGGTTTTATGTTGAGGCTATAATTTGCAATTAATGCTTTGTCCAGCCTCTGGCTAGCTGAATAACACCAGTAATAACATCACCAACATGTGCACATGCTCCGGAGTCAGTGGTCTTTAGGGGAAGAGGAGCCAAATTTCCATGAAGTGTAAAAATCAAGGTTATTACCTGAAGCACAGTTTACTCTGGCTTTTACAATTGAAGGTATCACACTGTGTACACTGTATAAGCAGATTTTATCTAAGGTGAGATATTGTTTGTTTGTTTGCTTGCTTGCTTGTGTTTTGTTTTATTTTGTTTTGTTTTGTTTTGTTTTTGAGACAGGATTTCTCTGTGTAACAACCCTGGCTGTCCCAGAACTTGCTTTGTACACCAGGCTGGCCTTGAACTCACAGAGATCCCTGTCCCTGCCTCTGGAGTGCATGTGTTACCACCACCCAAGTGAGTTTCAAGTGTGCTTCACACAACTTGAACCGAATTAGGATGATAGTCACATAGTTAAGTAGGCTCCAGACAAAGACTACTTAATCTTAAAAGGGAATGCTAACAAAATCTAGCACAAGAATCAGAACCAGGACAGGCAACGGGCTGTCCCGTCAGCACACGGAGGACTCAAAGTAGGGGAAGAACGTAACTCACTGGATAGTGAGGGAAAAAAGAGAAAGTTTTGCTTTCCAAAGAGTAATGCCACCAAGCGTTGAGGGACAGTATCCTGCAGAAACTGTTTTGGGGACAGCACTGCCCTTCACAACCCAGTAGTGCTGCTCTTTGCAATATGGCTGGATTTACTGTGTGCAGAAATTCTTACAGTTCTTTTCTGTATCAGCCTACTATCCCACCATGAAAAATAATTGGGTATCAGAATGAATATAGCTCTTACTGGATACTTGAGGAATACCCCGCATGCCAATGCCATGCAAGAATGGCTGTGGTCCCAAGACACAGTGAAAGAAAATACTAGAATACATATAATTTCTGCTCTTAATTCCTTCACCGGTACATAAAGATGTCTACTCAAAAAAAAGTTAAAAAGAAAAAGATAATAAACCCTATATTCTCTGCTTCAGTCATAACCAACTGGACAAATGCATAGTCTGACTGTAGAATTCACAGCATACTGGGGTACACATTTGCCATAAGTGGTCAATAATTCTAGTAGTGCATGATCTGGAGAGTGACCATGAAAGATGTTTTAACCGCCTCTGTTACTTTTACTTTTTAGCGTTCGTTATTTTTATACCAGGCTGTCCTGGAACTTGCTAAATAAACCAGGCTGGCCTCAATCTCCTGAGAATCCTGCCTCTGTCTCTCAGAGCTGAGATTTCATGTGTGTGCCACCGTGCCCAGCTCCTTGGTTACGTTTTCTCATTACTTCAGTATGTTAAAAACAAACAAAAAAAAAAAACCCAGTTCTTTCCAGACACCCAATTAGTGTCCACCCTAGCTAGTGTCCAGTCGAAGCTGGATGCTCTGAGTAGAAGGCACAGCAAGACCCTGTCAAGAAAAAACAGCAAAAAGTGCAACCACAAAGTGAAGAAATCCTCTTTGGGTGGGTGTCGTCCCCCCCCCCCCAGCATCTTCATCCTAGGGAGGAACAGAACTTCAGTAACTGCTGTATCCGTGGTCCTCAGATATCCTGCCATCAGTACACAATCAGCACTGAATCAGCTCCTCTAACTGCTGAGCAACACAAGGCCCATAGAAGGGATTCTGCCACTGACTGGACTGGAGAGTGAGAAAACCACGGTGGAGTCCGGAGCCTCAGACAGCCTGCAGACTGCAAGTGGAAGTGTGTGTCTCCCATTCAGGTGCCAGGGAGGCCTGGGGTCCTCCCCCAGGTGGCACATGGTAGCTCTAAAAGAGGCTCAGGGTTCCTCCCACACTGCCAGCATCAGTGCGGCCATCACCACTCATCGGAAAAGCTGGACCTACGAAACGCTCATGCACATCTTCCATAATACCTGGCGAACGGAGAGACGGCAGCAGAGAATCACCTAAAGTCATTCTCCCTTAGTTCTGACTCAAATTTGTGAGGCTCAGGAAAGGACAATAGAAAGGGTGAAGTCTGTATGTGAGACAGAACATGGGTGACAGAGAGCAAAGGTGGTGAAGGAAGGGGAAGTGGCATTCTAGTAAAAAGGAAAAGTGTGTTGATGCTCCACACCATGTAGGATAGTACACAGCTTTCTCCCCAGGAAGAATGTGAAGATTTCCCAGAGTGCAACAGCCGGGACCTTGTTTATTCTCTCTACTATTGGGGTGACAGCCCAGCCTCACCAACAGGGGATATGTCCCAAGCGGATGACTGAAGCTGCAGACACTACTAACCCCATAGACAATGCTTGTTCTATATGTAAGCACCCATTATTAAGTTTAACTCACAAATAGGCACACTAGCGAGTTAACAAAAAAGACTAATAAAACAGAACAAGTATAGCCATGCTTTATAATAGAAATTATGGCAATATTTTTTTCCTTCCTTCCTTCCTTCCTTCCTTCCTTCCTTCCTTCCTTCCTTCCTTCCTT
>CABHPH010134075.1:0-19037 GCA_902168325.1 Peromyscus nudipes | reverse complement strand
CTTCCTTCCTTCCTTCCTTCCTTCCTTCCTTCCTTCCTTCCTTCCTTAAAATATTTTAGTGTACTGTACTGTTCTCGGGACAATGTAAGCTGATCCAGTACCCATGCAATGAGATGAAGTGAGCTGATTCTCTTGGAACTTGGGCCACAGTGACCTTCAGACGGCTGGGATTTCTGTATTTGAGCATCATTGAGCATGAGTAAGCTAATCCACAGATAAGGACTATGTACTTTCTACTCGAAATAAAATTTTTATATTTAAGGGAAAATAGAAAATACATGGTAAGAATTACTACTTTCTAAACGCCAGCAGAAGCTACAGTAAAACTGTAGAATAGACAATGCCAGGAAAAGTCCTATGGAATTCCAGATAAGGTACTTCTCACTGCACCTTTTGAACTAACATGCTACCCAATTTTATGTTTATTTATTTAAATAAATAAACTAGCCATAGCTTTAGCTATTTATAGCACATTTCCTTGAAAGTTTACTTGTAAGTTAGTCTGGCATACATAACTAGGATGTTAACCTTTAGTTATTACGCATACTGATCAGAAAGATGCTGATGAAGTCATGTGAATTATTCGATTTATAGAGAGTGTCACAATTCTCATCAATTAAAAAAATCAGGATCTTAACAGAACATTTAAAATCTTCTAACTTTGTGTTTTTCTCCCCTGAAGAAGCCTGTTGCCCTCTCCTGCTCACATTGTCACAACCATTACACAAATTAGTGTCGGCGAGTGTGGCGCGCTCGATGGGAAGCATCAGAATGGGATTTTAATGATAACGAAGAAGTTGCCATTATGTTCCTGCAGAGTGTTTGACTGGAGCTGCACTCTGGTGGAAACAGGTGTCCTGGATTATCACGTGCCCTACAGTACAGTTAAAATCCTGCAATGAAAAATAAAAACAAAGCAAAAGTGTATTTCAACACAGCTGAAAACCTCCACTATACTTGCTGAGACTGGTAATATATGCTGAGCTTATTTAAATCACTGAAATTGCTGTAATTAAACTTCTCTCTAAATCAGAGTTATATAAGAGTCAGAAATCTCCTATAATTAACTTATCTGTAGAAGTAATCAGACAATAACTGCTGATGTATTTTAGGAACCACTAGCACTACTGTAGCTGTTGAGTGTAATGATGATAATAAATCTTTAATGGCAGTTATCTCATAACCTCTTCTCACAGCTGCAGGGTGGGAGCAAAACTGTTTTTCAAAGCTTTTTGACTGAGTTGGTTGAAATATGCTATTTCTATATTGCTCCACTATAATATGGGGAGATCGCTAAGGCAGAGTGGTCTGGCCTGAATGCAAGCAGCGGCTGGCATAGCAATGCCTGGGTGGAATGCTGACAGCAACACTGAGGAATACCTCGTGGTTTTGGACTGCTAAAGACAGTGAGTTAAAGCATCTCGTGGGCACCTAAACTACACAGACCTAACTACACTGACCATACAGTATACATCCCAGGCAGTTTGCATCTGACTGAGCTCACGCATAAAGATGAAGGTTCTACAAGGTGGAGTGGCCGCCCCATGAATAGTGTCTTCACAGCTATTCAGGAAAGTACCACACCTCTCACTTCATATCTCCCGAACTTTCTAGTTCGTCAAGCTTGTAAGTGTCTTTATATATACTTTGTTACTATGGAATAGAAAAGTATGTGAAGGCCAGGAGACATTGTTAAGCCTGTTCCAAGTTCTCTAGCATAACAGAGAATGTAATTCTTTCTTGAATCATCCATCTATGTATTGAACTTCTCCAAACACTGCATCTGTAAGACATCATACATGAAGCTAACACATAAAGAAATAGGGAAAGAAACTGCACAATATCAAAAGCCAATGAGGGGCTGTTATCAAAAATCACTAAAATCAACAAGAAAAAGAAAAAGTAGTTCAGCAGTTCAAGGAAAAATGAGTAAAAAGACACAGATAAGTAATTCAGTCAGGGAAGTTCAAACTTGAGATGTTCAGCCTACTTAGTACTCAAGTGTATTGGTACAAGCACTTCATGCAATTGATGAAGCATTGTCAAAACATTTAAAAAGCTTTTTGAAGGCAATGGGGAATGACCGAAGGCAGGCGGAAACTGGAGGTGCAGTTCTCGGAAGACTGTTTCTGCTCCTGTGTGGAGTGCTCTCCAGACATGCACTTCAGCAGTGGAAATCCTGTCTTCTGTAGAAGACAGAGGAAGCAGAGCACTGGTTTGGGTTCTGCTGGAGCACCTGGCTGTGATTCCTGTCCACCTTCATGGGCAGCCTCAGGAAACATGGAGAAAAGGCAGACGCTCAAGGGGGTGATACATGACCACACAAACGAACCACATACAGGAACTTAGGACACCTATAATTGCTGAACCTATCACCTATCAACCAATAATCAATCAACCAAACTGCTTGCATATAAAATGACAACTAGCTTAAGTGAACCAAAGAAAAGAAAGTTAAACACTGTGGCATTTCACCTATCACCCCCACCTTGGAAGCCATACTCTGTCATTTCTGTCCTGTTGGTTATGTGGTGTCTTAGTTTCTTTCCCTTTTGCTGTGATAAAATACCCTGACAAAAGCAACTTAGGGAGAAAGGGGTTGTTCTGGTTCACAGTCTGGGCACATCACAGAGGGGAAGTCAAGGCAGCAGGGCTGGAAGTAGCTGGTCACGTCATCTCCACAGAGAGGCAGCACGATGAACGTACACCGTTTCTGCTCAGCTCCCTTTCTGCTCAGCTCCCTTTCTGCTCGGCTCCTTCTCCACTAGTCCCGGATTCCAGCCCGCAATGATGTCTCCCACAGTCAGAGGGCCCAGGGGCCCATGTCTTAGGAGATTCTAGATCAACACTAACTACCACAGAAAGGCCAGCCCTCTTCTATGGAAAGGGCTGCTTACAGGATGAATACAAAAGGTCACGCTTCCTGGAGGCCAGTTACTACGGGGATGTACCCTGGACAGAAGTGCTTTTGCCTAAATAACCCAGTTACACTTCCCAGTCACACGCAGTGGGGGCAGACACGGGACGTACAACTGGCCTCGGGTGTGGAACTCAGGGCCGCCAAAACAGCTAGGATGCCAGACGGTGAAGAACGGGACCGAGGGAAGCAGGTCCAGAGTGTGCATTCTGCCCCAGTCCCGAGCAGATCAGTAAGTTCTGTAGACAACCCCCATCTGCAGAGGTCTTAGACTTTGGAAACAACAATCAGAAGGCAAAACATCTCGGCCAAGATACTAGCGGCTTTACACTGCAGAGAAGACAAGCGGCTGTTGATTTTTCCATTTCAATGAGGTCAGGTTAGTTCTCATTGTTTTTTTTTTTTTAAGATTTATTTATTTATTATGTATACAGAAGAGGGTGCCAGAGCTCATTACAGATGGTTGTGAGCCACCATGTGGGTGCAGGGAATTGAACTCAGGACCTCTGGAAGAGCAGTCAGTGCTCTTAACCTCTGAGCCATCTCTCCAGCCCCAGGTTAGTTCTTTACTGCACACCAATTCTCAGAAAGAACAAACTGATTTCAGAATTGCCGAACATACTGGAAACACAATCTAGTTTCTAACCAAAAGTTACTCCACATGCAAAAAAGACAGGAATCTCCCGACTCACAGTATGAAAGAAAAATCCACCCAATAGCAATTGCTTCCTACTGTGCTGAGATGGTGATCTGCTAGAAAAACGTATCAAATCAATGATTATGAGTGACTATAAAGAATCAAGGAAGGGGGAGGGGCTGGGAGGAAAGGAAGGAGAGGAACAGTGGTCTGATTGTAAAAAATAAATAAATTTTTTGTTTTGTTAAATGTTTTGTTTAAACAAAAGAATCAACGAAAAATAAGGCATTAACTAATGAACAGATATGGAATCTCAATGGTGAAATAAAAACTTTTTTAAAAAGCAACTGGAAATCCAAGATGAAAAGAAAATAAGCTAAAATAAAATTTTTATTAGTGGGCCCAACAGCATATTGAAAAAAATAAATCAAACTTGAATATACTTTGCAGAAACTGTGCAGTCTAAAGCAAAACCAGCAGCAAAAATCTCAGTCTCAGAGCCTAGTGAGATATTATCCCCAAGTCCAGCATACATGTAACCCATGGACATGCATCCGAAACTCCTCACACAAGCATGCATCCCAAACACACACACACACACACACACACACACACACACACACACACACACACACACACACACACAGAATCACGGAAGCAGAAGCTCAGAACGAGGCTTGCTTATTACTCATGTTTGCTCTATTTTTACTCTGATTATGATCATGAAAAAATAAGAACCCTCTATATAAGGTGCCAGTTGCACCAAGCTGATTTCCTGGCTACAACTTAGCTGTCTCAGCCTTTTCTTTAAGCTGCATTACAATTTGATTTTTGGTAGTATAAATATAACTTACTTTCTACTGCCATCTGGTGTTTGCTGGGGCACTATTTTTAAAATACTATAAAGACAGGAAATTTCTAAATGTCTTTTTAGAAACCTTCACAATATATACTGTGAAAACACATCACTGATGGTACTTAACAATATAATGAGTATTGGTCTATGTAAATTGAATATCAGTCTAAATCTAAGGAAATTACAGAAAAGTCCATGATAGAAACACCGTTTTAACACCACCTGTTCTCTCTCTCCCAGTCTCTCTAACTTCCATGCTAACCCTGGTCACCACAAGTCACCTGGATGTCTACAGCAGTGTCCTAATTGCTCTTCTTCTTCTTTTTTTTTTTTTTTTTTTGGGTTTTTTCGAGACAGGGTTTTTCCGTGTAGCTTTGCACCTTTCCTGGAGCTCACTTGGTAGCCCAGGCTGGCCTCGAACTCACAGAGATCCGCCTGCCTCTGCCTCCCGAGTGCTGGGATTAAAGGCGTGCGCCACCACCGCCCGGCCCTAATTGCTCTTCTTGCTTCTGTCTTTACCTGTTTGGCCAGAATGAGCCCCCAAACAAAGCAGATCCCATGGTTCCCCTCTCACTGGAGACTAGACAGAAGTCCTGGCTGTGACCTTCAAAGCTCTCTGTGAATTCTCTCAATCTCTGATCTCACCCACTCCAACACTGGGCCCTCTTCTCATTCCTCACCATCATTAACCAATCCTCGACCACATTGAGCATTTGTGCCTTAGGGCCTCAGAATATTCTCTGTGAGCCCCAGACAACCCTCCCACTTGGAGGACAAAACTCCCTCTCTAAAGTCTTCAAATCTCTACTGACTTGTCAGTAAGGGGCTCCATGTACAGCATCTTCTCCTGCCCACTATTGTTGTATAACCCCTCATGCCCTCCCCCCATGTGTGTGTGTGTGTGTGTGTGTGTGTGTGTGTGCGCGCGCGTGCGTGTGCATGTCACATGTTACTGTCCAGTGTCCTCCTCAACCTCTCCTCCTCTTGTGGTTTTAAGACAGGCTGCATTGAGACTGAGCTAACTGATTAAGCTACACCAGGTGCCAAGCAAGCCCAGTCATCTTTCCGCCCCGGCCTTCCTAGCACAGAATTACAGGCCTCCTTCCTATCTCGGTTGCATGGCTGACATATTTCTGACTGCGCCATCTCCCAGCCCTCCCTTCCACTCCTCTCACAACCTGTCATACTCTACTCAACTCCTTGTTTACCTCCCAAACTCACTCAGTGTAAATCCAGATTGACTAAGTATCCCTAACGTGAAAATCTAAAATCAATGGGATGCCACAGAGGAAGACAAAGCAATATTTACATTACCTCAAACAATGCATGTCAAACACATGTGACTCTTGGGTGTGTACACACACACACAAATACATACACACATATAAACATATAGATTATATATAGATGCATGAATAATTACATATGCAAAGATTCTAAGATCTGAAAAAGTCCAAAATCCAAAACATTTCTGGCCCCACGTATTTTGGACAGGGGAGACTCAGCCTGTGTTTTGGGAGCTGCGACTTCATTTTATTACTGTTGTAACTATCCTGGTGCCCAAAACAGAGCCTGGCAGAAAGACCTGAATAGGTGTTGAATGAGTGGTGAATAAAAAGTTGTCTGACTGTGATATGTAGTAATCTGTCTGCACTGCTTTGGTTTGTAGCTCACACCTGCATTTAGGCTCTGGAATATGAGTATGTGGGAAAAGATGACATCCAGTGGAGAGAGACTGATATAGCAATTTTATGTAAAATGGATAAACAATCTGATTCAATTTTAAAAGCGGGTATCTCAGGGTTGGAGAGACCCTGAAAGGTAAAGTGCTTCATCGGAACACTAAGGATCTGAGTTTAGATTCCCTGTAGCCATGTAAAAGCAGCCCACGCCTGCAACCCCAGTACTGTGGGCAGACAAGCAGACCCCAGGGACTTGGGGCCAGCCAGACTAGCCCATTGGGTGAGCTCCAGATTCAGGGAGAGATCCTCTCTTAAAAATGAGGTAGGAATCAGTAGACAACATCTGACATCAACCTCTGGCCTCTATACATAAAACAGGCGAGTGTGAGCACACACAAGCATAGGAGGGCACATTTGAGTGCACACACACACACACACACACACACACAGACGAAAAAAACTAAAAATAAATTTGATTCTCTAAAAGGTTCTAAACTAAATTCTAACTAAAACAGTACAGCCCTTCTCCTACTGTTCTGATTAGTAATGCTTTTTTAATTGTTAACTCCTGTTTTGCTTTGGAGACAAGGTCTTGCTAGGCTACCTAGGCTGGCCTGAACCTCATGATTCCTCTGCCTCAGTCACCTGAGTGCTGGGGTTACAGGTATGACCCACAGGTGATACTCATCAATATTCCTAGTGTGAGATAATATAAATGGAAAATTAGCAAATCTGATAAATCATTCTAAGACAAATTTATTACTGCCACTCTTAAAAGTTCCACTTTCTACTCCTATGAGGCTAAAGTATGGCCACTGAGCACATTCACAGAGTTTTACTACCTAGTACAAAAAGGAAAGCCTCAATTTTCCTTGCAGCTGAATCTATCTGTGTACATACAGAAGATTCTCAAGTAGGATTTTCTCAATGAACAGGTGGTGACACTGTTTACCATTTCTTTAAACTGTGGTATTC
Source organism: Peromyscus nudipes (assembly GCA_902168325.1). Classification (NCBI taxonomy): domain Eukaryota; kingdom Metazoa; phylum Chordata; class Mammalia; order Rodentia; family Cricetidae; genus Peromyscus; species Peromyscus nudipes. Next base: position 11,970 of record CABHPH010134075.1, on the reverse strand, counting down.
CTTAATAAAGAACTTCAGTTTTAAGCACCACTTGGTCAGTACTGATCTAGCTCCTATTTTGTTTAATTTTGATTTTCTGAGACAGGGTTTCCATAGCTCAGGCTGGTCTTGAACCTCCTGCTGTTGCTTCTCCCACTCTCCCCAAGTAGCTGAACATGGCTACAGGGGTGAGCATTCTTCATGCCGGGCCTCAGCTCCCAATGAAAGGGAAGATGCTACAGGCCAGGGAAGCTGCTGCTCCAGGGGCCCTGGTTCCCATATTCGCCTGAGAAGTCCCCTTAGGACTTACAGCCCTTGGAGGACTCACTTGTGTACATGGGATCATGTGAAGGGAAGACAAGCCTAAATCCACAGGTAGGGTATGAGGGAAAGCAAGGCTCACTACAGCGCTGAGCTACGTGTTTCCAAACATTCTTCTGTATCTCCAAGAGCAGTCTCCCCTCTCATGCTCTTCATTTGTAAAAACAGACTGGTGGACTTTCTAGAAGCACATGCAGGCGCATGTGGAGAGGAGAGAGCTGTGACAGGCAGAGCATCTCACCCATGGGAAAAACATTCTCGCTACCATGCTCTGGCCTTGGGCTTTCTCTAGCTGCCCATCTCTAATTCTGTTTGCTCAAGGTTCTGTTTCAGGAGCCTTCCATTTTTTCTCAGAACCAGTGCGGGGTGTTCATCTGCTCAAAAATGCTCCTCCATGGCGTCACCAACCTCAGGGACCTGCCTCTCTCATGCCTGACAGCCCACTCCTGCTGAGTCTTCAGAGAACTTAGTTTCGGCTCTCCTGTGCACTGCTCCGCAGCAGCCACCTCACAGAAGTGACACATAGCAGGGACACAGATATGTATGAAGATAAAGGCAATGACTATGTTTCCTTGAATGCCGAGTGGGTATCTTCATAAAAATAGACATTTCAATGGCCTAGTGTGATGTTAGCGATGAGTGTCCACTTGACAAAATCTGAAATCACCTAGGGAACGTGTCTCCAGCACACTTGTGAGGGGTTATATAGATCAAGATAACATGTGGGCATGCCTGTGGGGATTATCTTGATTAGATGAACTGAAGTGGGAAGGTCCACCTTAATGGAGTGGAGCACCACTCCCTGGGCTGCAGTCCTAGACTGTATAAGGAGGAAGAAAATAGCTGAGCATGGACACTTCACTGCTCTCTCCCTCCGAGCTGAAAAGCCAACATGCCTGGCTGCGTCACGCTCTCAGGACCTTGACTTTTCCGCTACAACGGTCTGTACCCTTGAACTTTGAGCCTTTTCTTTCTTAAGTTGCTTCTGTCAGACTGCTCGTCACAGCAACAGGAAAAATAACTAATATACCTAGTGAACTGCTTCTCGTCAAGTCTTAGCCATGATCCTAACAGAGGTTGAGTATAAGGTAGAGACAAAAATGAATAAAATACTGCTCACAACTACTGACTCTCAATATTTACATTCTCCCCTCCTCCTTCTGGAACAGCACCCCTTTAACAAATTCTGTCAGTTAAATGTAGCTCTTCTAAGAAAGATGCTTTTTCTTCAGGTCTCTTTCCAGTTACGTGGTGCGGTCTCAATGGCTGGCCAATGATGGGGAATAGCAAGAGAGGAGCAAGGTCCCTAGGAGATACTAAAATAGCCCCAGGTGCATGTGCATATAGCATCTAAACTTTTAGGTCATCAGCATTTCAGCTTTTAAAATGTCACATAACTGGATGTAACTGTTACAGGAATGCTGTGATACCCAGGATGGGTTTGACTGTGATATATAACCAAGTTCATAAAGATGTGGGAAGATGCAGTTTAGGAGGCTGGTAAGGAAACCAGGATTCCTAAAAGGATCTTTATCCTAAGGATGGAGAACCCCAAACTGGGAATAAAGGACAAAGACAGCTGTGTTCCCATCCTCTAGGCCTCACGAGTAGTGAGGCCTGACTGACTCAGTACTGACAATGACCTTGGTCCACCTCTGCCCTAGAGCCTTTTAAGGACATGATCAATACCGAGCACTGTAGATCACATCGGACATTGTCTCAGAAAGCTAAACTTAGTCAATTTTTAAAACTTCCTTTATTCTGAAATTAAAGTGTTTTATATTGAGGGCTAAAATATCTTTGCTTCACTGTGACAGACTTGGGTCTTTAAAAGCCTGTCTTAGCTACATTAGGCTGCTGGAACAGCTAAGATAGACCTCCAAGCCAAGTAAATTACTGCGAGAGGTAACTCACAGTCCAGCTCTCTGAATAATAGCAGTTGACTGAATTCAGACAATGACAGCAGCAACTACACTTTTTTTATTTTATAATTTAATTTAATTTTACATATCAGCCACGGATTCCCTTGTCCTCCCCCATCCCACCCCCTCTTTCCCCCAGCCTGCCCCCCATTCCCATCTCCTCCAGGGAAAAGACTCCCCTGGGGATTGAGTTCAACCTGGATGCCTCCCAAACAGTTCAAGCTAATCAACTGTCTCACTTATCCAGAGGGTCTGATACAATTGGGGGCCCCTCAGCTATTGGTTCATAGTTTATGTGTTTCCATTCATTTGGCTATTTGTCCCTGTGCTTTATCCAATCTTGGTCTCAACAATTCTCGCTCATACAAACCCTCCTCTTTCTCGCCAGTTGGACTCCAGGAGCTCCACCCAGGGCCTAGCCGTGGATCTCTGCATCTGGTTACCTCAGTCATTGGATGAGATTTCTAGCAAGACAGTTAGGGTGTTTGGCCATCCTATCACCAGAGTAGGTCAGATCGGGCTGTCTCTCACCCATTGCCAGTAGTCTATTGTGGGGGTATCTTTGTGGATTTCTGTGGACCTCTCTAGCACTTTGCTTCTTCCTATTCTCATGTGGTCTTCATTTATCATGGTCTCTTATTTCTTGTTCTCCCTCTCTGTTCTTGATCCAGCTGGGATCTCCCGCTCCCCTAAGCTCTCTTTCCCTCGAACCTTGCCCTTCATTACCCCCACTCACGTCCAGGTTGTTCATGTAATCTCATCCATTTCTCTGTCATTGGGTGATCCCTGTGTCTTTCTTGGGGTCCTGTTTTCTAGGTAGCCTCCCTGGAGTTGTGAGTAGCAGTCTAGTCATCTTTGTTTATATCTAGTATCCTCCTATGAGTGAGTACATACCATGTTTGTCTTTCTGAGTCTGGGTTACCTCACTCAGGATGATTTTTTCTAGATCCATCCATTTGCCTGCAAACCTCATGATGTCATTGTTTTTCTCTGCTGAGTAGTATTCCATTGTGTATATGTACCACATCAGAGATACATCAGCCTTTACAATAGCCACAAATGATATAAAATACCTTGGGGTAACACTAACTAAGCAAGTGAAGGACCTATATGACAACTTTAAGTCCCTGAAAAAACAAATTGAAGATGTCAGAAAATGGAAAGATCTCCCATGCTCATGGATAGGCAGGATGAACATAGTAAAAATGGCAATCTTACCAAAAGCAATCTACAGATTCAATGCAATCCCCATCAAAATACCAACACAATTATTCACAGACCTGGAAAGAATAATACTCAGCTTCATATGGAAAAAACCCAGGATAGCCAAAAGAATCCTGTACAATAAAACAACCTCTGGAGGCATCACGATCCCTGACCTCAAGCTCTACTATAGAGCTACAGTAATAAAAACAGCTTGGTACTGGCATAAAAACCGACATGTGGACCAATGGAATCAAATTGAAGACCCTGACATTAATCCACACACCTATGAACATATAATTTTTGACAGAGAAGCCAAAACTATACAATGGAAAAAAGAAAGCATCTTCAACAAATGGTGCTGGCATAACTGGATATCAACGTGTAGAAGGCTGCAAATAGATTCACATCTGTCACCGTGCACAAAACTTAAGTCCAAGTGGATCAAAGACCTCAACATAAATCCAGTTACTCTGAACCTGATAGAAGAGAAAGTAGGAAGTAGTCTTGAAGGCATTGGCATAGGAGATTACTTCCGAAATATAACACCAGTAGCACAGACACTGAGAGAAACAATCAATCAATGGGACCTCTTGAAACTGAGCAGCTTTTGTAGAGCAAAGGATACAGTCAACAAGGCAAAGCGCCAGCCTACAGAATGAGAAAAGGTCTTCACCAACCCCACATCTGACAGAGGGCTGATATCCAGAATATATAAAGAACTCAAGAAATTAGACATCAAAACGCCCAACAGTCCAATTAAGAAATGGGCTATAGAACTAAACAGAGAATTCTCAACAGAGGAAGCTCAAATGGCTGAAAGACATTTAAGGAATTGTTTAACATCCCTAATCATTAGGGAAATGCAAATCAAAACGACTCTGAGATACCATCTTACCCATGTCAGAATAGCTAAGATCAAAAACACTGAAGACAGCTTATGCTGGAGAGGATGTGGAGCTAGGGGAACTCTCCTCCACTGCTGGTGGGAATGCAAGCTTGTACAACCACTTTGGAAATCAATATGGTGCTATCTCAGAAAATTGGGAATCAATCTCCCCCAAGACCCAGCTATACCACTCTTGGGCATATACCCAAGTAATGCTCAATCATACCACAAGGGCACTTGCTCAGCTATGTTCATATGAGCATTGTTTGTAATAGCCAGAACCTGGAAACAACCTAGATGTCCTTCAACTGAAGAATGAATAAATAAAATGTGGTACATATACACAATGGAATACTACTCAGCAGAGAAAAACAATGACATTATGAGGTTTGCAGGCAAATGGATGGACCTAGAAAAAAATCATCCTGAGTGAGGTAACCCAGACTCAGAAAAACAAACATGGTGTGTACTCACTCATAGGAGGATACTAGATGTGGAGCAAGGACGACTGGACTGCTACTCACATCACCAGGGAGGCTACCTGGAAAACAGGACCCCAAGAAAGACACAGGGATCACCCAATGACAGAGAAATGGGTGAGATCTTCATCAACAGCCTGGACATACGTGGGGCAAATGAAGGGGGAGGTTTGAGGGAAAGAGCTTGGGGGAGTGGGAGACCCCAGCTGGATCAAGAACAGAGAGGGAGAACAAGGAATAGGAGACCATGATAAATAAAGACCACATGAGGATAGGAAGAAGCAAAGTGCTAGAGAGGTCCACAGAAATCCACAAAGATACCCCCACAATAGACTGCTGGCAATGGTCAAGAGACAGCCCGAACTGACCCACTCTGGTGATGGGATGGCCAGACACCCTAATTGTCGTGCTAGAAACCCAATCCAACGACTGAGGGATCTGGAAGCAGAGATCCACGGCTAGGCCCTGGGTGGAGCTCCGGGAGTCCAATTTGCGAGAAAGAGGAGGGTCTATATGAGCGCGAATTGTTGAGACCAGGGTTGGATAAAGCACAGGGACAAATAGCCAAATGAATGGAAACACATAAACTATGAACCAGTGGCTGAGGGGCCCCCAACTGGATCAGGCCCTCTGAATGGGTGAGACAGTTGATTGGCTTGATCTGTTTGGGAGGCATCCAGGACATGTATTATTTGTGGTATATGGGTGGTATGTGTCTATGTAATTATGTATGTGCACACATGCAAATATACATGTATGTGCACATGCATGTGACAGCCTGAGATCAGCACTGGGTGTCTTCCTCAGTCTCTCTCCACCTTATTTTTTGAGGTAAAGTCTCTCAATGAACCTACAGCACATTGACTGCGCTATACTAGTTGGCCAGTAAGAGGCAAGGATCCATCTACTTCAACCTGCCCTAGTACCAGAGTCATAAACATTTATCATTGTGTCTGGTTTTTATATGGGTGCTAGGGATCTGAACTCAGGTCCTTTACTGACTCTGTCATCTCCCTAGACTGAACAGTACATATTAACTGATCATAATATTGCCTGGTATTCTTGTATATAACAGATACAACAAAGAAGAAAAACATAAAAAATGTCTGTCCTCAAGAAGCTCTTTTTGTGGGACCTATAGTATTGCAAGAAGTACACAACACTACACCCTAGAGTCATCACATGGGTTAAAGTGACTTGTAAAACAACACACAAAGAACACAGCTAGATAAGTCGGGTGGGTGCTGCTGTTGCTCCCCATCCCTGGAGGAAAATCAGGAAAGAGTTCACATTCAAATACAAGTAGGCGGTGTGTATTCCATGTGGGTGTGTCTGGGTCACAATATCAGGTCTCCTTAAGTTGCTTGGACCGAGACTCCCCAGGTACTTGGAAGGCAAGTGTAACGAGACATGCTCCCGGAAACCAGGACACCACCTTTCTCCCTTCACTCATGCAGTGCCGAGGGTGGGATGAGAGACCTAATTTTCCAGGAGCAAAAGCCTGTCCTGATTTGTTTCCCCTGCCCCACATCACATCAACAAGCAAGTTCCAAGGCTCCAGCCTGGATATGGAGAAAACACAGGAATAAGCATTTCAGCTACATTTGTTTTAGTGCTTAAGGAGTTTCCTGGGAGATCCAACTCACCTCATGGCCTTCTTCTATTACAATCCTATGCTTCTCTAGGGACCTCATATGGACCTCTCTAGGCATGTTTGCTAGACAGTAGTCTAAACACATTGTGCATATTACCCCCATTAACTTTCTCATCAGTGATGAGAGGTAGTTGTAATTTATACTTAAGGGTGCTGAGGCAAAAGCAGCTAAGGAATCTTGTTCAGGGTAAAAAGAATGATTTCAGAATCCATATTCTAATACTATGACTTTAATCATATAATACTGAACATTCTGGTAAAAAGGTTGCTAACTGCCCCTAAAATCTGAAAACTCTGACACGTAGTATTTAAATTCTCATGTCCACAAAAGGTGTTACACATTCCTCTTCTGTCCTGATATTGCTCGTTTCCCCTGTCACATTATTTAATCAGCATGAAGAAACCTTAAAAGGAATAAAATTTTGATCTTTGAAGAGTTTCATGCAACCATGACTGAGTCACTCATTGACTGGCTATTCTGTATCCTGCCATATATCCACTGTGTGAGTACTGTGCCTACCAAGGGGTTCTATTGAGTCCAGCTGTCAAAAGCTAACTGCTCCCAGGCTCACCTCCTCTCTCAAGCCTCATCCCAGGCACCTGTTCATTCTAAGACCCAGGGCCAAGTCTGTTTCAGCCTGAGTTCCCAGGCCGCCTATTCTTCAAGTCATAGCCTTCATCATGTCTCTCCTCTCTTTACGACCATTGCCTCAGTTCCAGCTGAAGCACAGCATCATCACCTATCCTGTGATAGTTCCCTACCTACCCTCCTGGCCATTCAATGGCTCTCTCCCATTATGTCCAACTTCTACCTGCTACCTGCGTGCTCACTCTGGAACACTAAGTACAACCACGGGCTAGCAGGCATTTCCAGTTCTCTGACTCTCAAGTATCATCTACAAGCAGCGATGATACCCAGCCACCTACCAAGCTCAACTCTCTAAGACAGGTGAAGCAGGAGCAGAGCTCGTTAGGTGCATTCAAACGTGATCTGTTGCTTATCAGGCAGATCTATTTTTATGGTTTCTTCTGAACTCATTGCAGGCGAAAACAACCTTTCTCAAACCCAAGGAGTATGTTCCTTACTTATCTGACATGTAAAAAATTACCTGTTGGGAAATGAAGATTGAAGATGAGAAAGAAGAAAGAAGTACCCATACTTCCCAACACATGTTCCCTCATGAAGTTTACAACTTCACAGTTTGGGGGTCATAGGAGTTAAAAATAAGACTCTCACAGGAAGTGAGCAAAATTCCCCAATGCTGGGCAAATATTTACCCAGGACAAAGGCAAGGGCATGCATGATATTTGAATTCTGTCCTCTGGCAATGTAGCACAGTAAGACATGTTAAAACCAACCACACGACTTCATGGAACCTGGATTAGAAACAGACTTTGACACTGTTCCCTTATAGCCCCAGATACTTGAAAGGCTATCACAAGAAGTTTACAAGTTCAAAGCCAGCCTGAGCTATGCAGAAAGTTCAAGGCTAGCCTAGACAACTTAGAGAGACTTGTCTCAAATTAAATAACTAAAAGACTTGGTGTGTGTGTGTGTGTGTGTGTGTGTGTGTGTGTGTGTGTGTGTGTGTTAGAGCACTTGCCTGGCACACACCAGGTCCTGGATTAAATCCTCAGTACTGAAGGAAAAAATACATAGGTTAAGAAAAGGGATGGAAGGTGTTTGTGATTTTGGTCAACAAGTTTGCTGTAAGTCTAAAATACTTGTTAAGTACAACATACACCAATTCTGTCATACTAAAACTTAAAATACTTCAAAATAATGACAATATAGAGAAGAAGTCATCAACTTTTATTGCTCCTAAGCAACATTGCACAAGAGACACATTATTTTTAGACAACGCACCCCTGCTGCCCAGCATGGCACATATTTGTAAAGACAAGGGACACTAATTTACACATTTGTTTTATCCAATAAAAGTATTTGAAGTTGGCTACAATGAACGTTCACTTCCCAGAGCTCTGGAAATGGTTATATACAAAAGTCCAGTGGAACTTATTTCAGCCAATAATGTCACTCCTAATTGCCCTTAAAAAATACGGTTTTATAAAAAGTAGTGTTCTATAAGTTGCATTAAGAGATTTATTATAATTCAAGTTTTAATTCTATAGCATCCATATCACAGCCTTAAAATTTATTGCTTATTGACTTATCTGAGGTGTCATGACACACTGAGCCAGCATGCAGAAGTCAGTACACTGTGGCCACAATGTACAATGACAAATTTTATTCTGCTTTTCTCCTCGACGTAGGGGGGGGGGGGATCACTCTCTTAAAACAGTGTTAACATAATCAAGAGCTACCCTTGGCCTACAAATGAAACAACTTTATGGCATTTTAAAAAAATGGCTGGTGGCTCTCCCCAAATCATATTTCTACTAGCTGCCTTCTTTTCTAACCAACCAATTTTTCATCATTGCACTATTTCTGAGCTGTGAACAAAGCTCACTAAAAACAAGATAAAATCCTCCCTGTGTAAAGGACGAGGCTCATCCCGGGTACCCAGCAGCAGACATTGGGCTCAGTGACAGCTTCTCACATGCCCTGATTCCCCTCAACCTGAGGGACCATGGACTTCACCTAGTGAGAGCCCTGAGCAGACACAGGGCAGAGAGGATACTAATTGGGAACAACACAGGATAGCCGTTAAGCTATGCATCAATAATTTATGTAAGTTTTCTGAAATGTAAATAAATACTGACTGGACTAAAGTTGCTATATGATTGATCTAACATGCTGAAGTGTGAGGACATGTATATTTTGCAGGCTACTGTTTGCCATGTGTCCCCACAAGGAGTTTAATTCTCCCCTCAATTGAAACGTATATTAGTGATCATTTACATCTTGAACAAAAGTATTAAATTCAAATAAACTACAATTTTTTTTTTCAAAACCAGTGCTGTAACCTGACCACTTGCAGCTAAAGTCAACACAACCCTGAGAAGAAGAGCAGTGCCTAGACAGGACCCACACCTCCTCGGCACACCAGGGCCTCTATTACAGTTTTCAGAGTGCTAATACAAGGTACTCACAGTGGCTCTGAAATCCCGATTAACAGTGTTCATACAAGGCAGTTCAACACAGTTAATGCTAATTATTAATAATATATTAAAATCCTGTCATGACAATTTTTGCTACATCATCAATGTAATCATCAAGTCTTCTCTGAAAAATACACATAAATGGAGAAAAATTAAAGCTCTACCACAAAAGAAAAAGAAACCCAACAGAGCCACAGGTGTTCTCGATAAGGACATGCAGGAATGTAAAGTAATATGTTGTTAAAATAAAGAAGAAGAGTACACTAAAATGCCAGTGGACTGTACTTCACTCTAAACATCGTTAGTGTTCATTCCCAAAGATCTCGGTCTGCCCGTAACTACATCACGAGATCTAGCACAGCCATCTTTTGGAGCGTATGGTTAGTCTGGTCCTCCTGTGGTAGTAGGGGCAGTCTTTGAAGCTTTAAGTATCTGAAAAAATAAGGGGAAATCTAAATTAAAGGACCAGTCAGGCAGACTGTGAAACTGCAAACTACTTCATCTTCATACTACTTGAACACACACACACATCAGCTGAAGTAAATGTTTTTGCTTGTTTGGAAGGGTAGTTGGTAACAGAATAAATGAACAACCCAGAAGTCTCTGGCCATCACTTGACAAAGTTGCTGATGGAAGCCTGGGGCTCCTGAGAGCATCTGACAGCATCAATGGAGGAATCTCAGGTTTGGGAGAAACACAGGCATTAAATTCTTTCTCCTACCAGTGATTTTAAAGAAACAAAAAAATGGAGTTTGTATTTGAAAAATAAGTACATAAAGAAATTCCAAAGGTATTTATATGACATCTAAAATATAGGGCTAGGGAGCTGGCTCAGGGTTTAAGAGCCCTTGCTTTTCTTCCAGAGACCGTCTTGGAACCCATGTAGGGCAGCTCACAACCACCTGTAATTCCAGCTCCAGGGGATTTGAGGCCCTCTTCTGGCCTCCCCAGGCACCCATACATATACACATAAACATATATATATTTAAATCATTAAAAGAATAAAATAGTAATTGAATGTTAATCTTTACTGCTGACAAGTAAGTATAAAGTATCTTAAGACAAGCACAATCCATTGCTATCCAACTTTAGATGTGTGTTTTTGCTCCAGACTTTAGTGTGTGGTCTGTTTCCCTGCATAGTGTTGGGTTTATACATAGAACTGGGTAAGAAGGGTGGTGGCTGCTCCTCGTGGCCAGTCAGATGCTGATACAATTTCTAAGGCAAGATTACTGTTGAAGCTTGAGTGTGTTTCCCATAAACTCATGTGTCAGAACTTTAACATAAAGTCATACATAGGGTGGTTTTCCAGGACAGGCCACTTTGGAAGAGGTCAGAAGGTTGAGGACTGCTGACAGCATTAGCGTTTTGAAAACAAGGATAAAGGGTCAAAGGAGCAGGCTGTCCTTGACTCAGGACGTGATGTCCCCCACCCTGACATGATGTAGTAACAGGGCCATCATCAGTAGCCACCATATGCTGATGCCATGTGCATGGACAGCCTGTAGAACAGTGAGCTAAATGCATATTCTTTACAAATTAGTTAAGATATTATGACTACAACACTCCCTTCTGTCCTGTGAGTGAGTGAGTGAGAGTGTGTGTGTGTGTGTGTGTGTGTGTGCGCGCGCGCGCGCGCGCGCACATGTGTGTTGGTTGGTTTTGTCAAATGACAGAAATCTAAACATAGATTGGAAGAGAGGATTTTAATTGAGAAATCTCTCCAAAAGACTGATCTATGGACAAGCCTGTGGGGTACTGTCTTGATTAGTGGCTGATGTGGGAGGGCCCAGCCTACTTTGGGCAGTGCCATTCCTGGGCAGGTGGTTCTGGAGTGTATAAGAAAGCAGACTGAGCAGGCCATAGGGAGGAAGCCAGTAAGTGGCATTCCTCCTCTGCTTCAGTTGTCTCTAGTTTCTGTCCTGCATCCCCCCTAATTTGTAAAGTGAAATAAACCCTCCCCCCCCCCAAGTTGCTTTTGTTTATAATGGTTTATCACAGCAATAGAAATGCTAAGACACTATCTATCATCCATCCATTAATCCATCAATAATCCATCCACCCACCCACCCATCCATCCATCCATCCATCCGTCCATCCATCCATCATCTATCTCTGTATGTAGCCAAAACAAAACCCAAGCCATTATATAGCAAGAACTGTAGTTACTCATGTGGAGCTACTGAAAAGTATACATATATCTTTATATACCCAACAGAGGCGACTGTTTAATAATCACTGAAAGGCATGTACAAGAATATAGCAGCTTCCTTCATAGTAGCCAAAAAACTAGGAATAATTACTATATCCATCAGCATCAGAACAGTAAATCATTATCATATGTTCATAGAAAACAGTAATGGCTAAGATTAAATTACTGGACTTTACAAACAAGGTAACTTGAAGTTCACAGATGTCATGTTGAACAACAGAAATCAACTACAAAAATGTGTGTGTGTG
>CABHPH010134074.1:10819-23740 GCA_902168325.1 Peromyscus nudipes | reverse complement strand
GTTTTTCTGCCTTGTTGGGTAACTCCAAACATTTAACCAGCTATGACTTGCAGAACTCAATGGGGACCCAGAAAGGAGTCAACTCCATCCAGTGTTTGCCTCTAGCACATTAGCAGGGTTGAGTGGATGCATCAAAGACTGAATTAAGCCAAGTGATAATTACTGAGCAACCTTGAGAGACAGGGGTGGGCATTAGACCACAGGGTGGAAACTCAAGTTCTTAGAGTTGAGTTTCCTCACAGCCCCTCCCAAACGGCGGGCGCCTGGAAGAGGAAGAGCTTTGAGGGCTGTGAAGCACTGATGTGGTGGTATGCAGCAATGTGTTAGTTTCAGGATTTACGGAAACACAGAACTGTCCTGCCTGGTCCACACCTTAAGATCACAGGCTGCCCTGCATCTTCTCACTGATCTCCACCAGTCACCGGTAAGCTGGCAATCAAGTAACTGGCTACCATAAGAACTTACCCACCTGCACACTATGTATGCAATCCTCTCAACCTGCTCCCATATTTGGTGCCTCATTAAGAATCAGAAAACAGCTGGCCAAGGCTGCCCTGCTGTGTAGTGGGTAGCCATTCCAGCTTTGATCTGGAAGTACCACCCCCACTGAGGCTTCGGTAACTGTCACGCCTACAAGGCAGGGCCAAGAGAGGACCCTGAAGACCTGAGATCCGGATGGGCCGGCTCTCTTGGTTCCTGGACCCTGGATGCTGGAAGTAGACCGGGCAGAGTTCTCCAGAGAACACTGCCGGACTGCACCACACCTTTTCCAGATCCTGTAAACTATCCCTTCACTTGTAAATTACCCCACAAAATAAACCTCCCTTTTAACTAGGTGGAGTGGCCTTAATAATTTCACCAATACTGCTGAAGCACGGGAAGATGGGATGGGTCCCCATCTCAAGCATACTCTGCCTGCTCCTACCTCCAAAGCCTTGGTCCAGCCACACCCCATGGACCTACAGATGTGGCAGGCCCTCTCATCGTCCTGGAATGAGTCACAGGCAAACTATCATGGAGACTTGTTTCTGTGTTGTGCATAAATTAATTACTGGTTTTGTTGCTGCTGTTCTGAGACAAGGTCTTATACTATGTAGTTGTTCTGAGACAAGGTCTTATACTATGTAGCTGGCACTGGCTGGCCCGGAACTCACTCTGTAGACCAGTCTGGCCTCCAGCTCAGTAGAGATCCACCTATGAGCTGGGATTACACCATGCCCAGCCATTGTTATCCTTTGTAAAGAAACAAATATGAACTTAACATAAATTAACATAAAGTATCACATGAAATGGGTGAACATACGATATGGGATGCCATGTAAAATGAATTCTGTACTAACAAGATTTCCCTGTTTTGTCTCAATCCACTGTTTTTAACAAACACACACACACACACACACACACACACACACACACGGAAAGCCTGTTTATTCAGTCTGCAGTGTCAGAGCTGAGAGGCACAGCTAACAAGTCAGTTGGTTAAATAAATCCAAACCATCATGGATGTGAACTTGTCTGAGATGGGTAGAAACTGCAACAAGGAAACCTTAACAGTTGGCATACATAAGATTCCCATTTGTAGCCAGGCAGTAGTAGTAGTGGCGGCGGCGCACGCCTTTAATCCCAGCACTCGGGAGGCAGAAGCGGGCGAATCTCTCTGAGTTCAAGGCCAGCCTGGGCTACAGAGTGAGTTGTAGCACAGCCAAGGCTACACAGAGAAACTCTGTCTCAAAAAACAAAAAAAGACAAGATTCCCCTTTGTGACCCACAGACTGACAATCCAAACACACAGCGACACACTGACAGGACAGCGCATCAGCTGAAAGACCAACAGACGGCGAGAAAACTGGAACATGCTTAGGGGTCAGCCACTCCCTGGACTCCATGCAGCACATCCTGAATGTTGTACTGTGAAGGCCTGCACAGGAACATGTAAGTCAGCTGCCCCAGTGTCTACGAATTTCCTATCTTGAAAGGACCCTCAGGCAGAAGCCAGTATCAGCAGGAAGGTGAGGGCATAGAGGGAACAGCCTGGCTGATCATCAGTCACCATTCTTCTTCTTTTCTTAAAAGCAAATCACAAAACAACCAAATTTTATTAAGCTTAACAGTTTCTCCGATACGAAGAGAAATATCAAAAAGAAACCTAGGACATATGCATATGTAGTACCCCCTCCAAAAAAATATGCAATAACCCAAGAGAAAAAAGGACAGAGTTCTCTTCAACAGAGAAAATTGTCTCCGCATTTGGCAGATGTTTCCACGCACCATTCTTCTTTTTAAATTACATATTCCAGGACTGGGGAGACAGTTCATTGGGTAAGCCGTCAATTCCACAAGTGAGAAGACCTAAGTGCCAATTCCCCAACACAGGTGGGGCCAGATATGGCAGCACATGTCTGTAATCACAACACTCCTGAGGCAAAATGGGGGTGCAAAGCCAGAACCTCGGAAGCTTACGAGCCACCTAGCCTAGTGTGCACAGCACTAAATGGGAGACTCTGCCTCAGACAAGGCAGACGGTAAGGACTGACAGCTGAGGTTCTCATCCTCACACCCACGTGCTCAAGGGCACGCATGCACACACGCATACACACATTTTTTTTTAATTAAAAAATGAAAATTGGGGCTGGAGAGATGTCTCAGTGGTTAAGAGCACTGGCTGCTCTTCCAAAGACTCTAAGTTGGATTCCCAGCACCCACGTGGCAGCTCACAACCATCATCTATAGCTCCAGTCCCAGGGATCCGACCTCTTCTGGCCCCCTTGGGCACTAGGGATGCACATGATACACAGACATACATGCAAGCAAAACATCCATACACATAAAATAACTTCTTAAAAATGCAAATTCCAGCCTCCTAACAGATCTCCTGAATCAAAATCTCAAGGGAGCAGTTGAAAAATCCATATATATATATTTAAATCAAGCGGATAATTGCTCTAGAACAGCGGTTCTCAACCTTCCTAATGCTTCAAACCTTTAATACAGTTCATGTTGTGGTAAGCCCAACCATAAAATTATTTTCGTTGCTACTTCATAATTGTAATTTTGCTACTGTTAGCCAGGCAGTGGTAGCACATGCCTTTAATCCCAGCACTCAGGAAACTGAGGTAGGATCTCTGAGTTCAAGGCCAGCCTCATCTACAGCCAATGGCTATATACAGAGAAACCCTGTCTTGAAGAACGGGAAAAAAAATTGCTACTGTTATGAACTGTAATGTAAACATCTGTTTTCCAATGGTCTTAGGAGACCCCTGTGAAAGGACGGTTTGACCCCCCCAAAGGGGTCATGACCCACATGTTGAGATTAATTGATCTAGATCAATAAAATTCAATATGGAGCTTAAAATTGAAGCCTATGTATTTAAAAGTATAAACGGTATTTTGGATAACTTGGCAAATTTTAATAGGGACTACTAAAATGGATTCTTGATAAACTTTCCTTTTTCAAATAGGATCTTCTGTAGCCAGGCTGTCACGGACCTCTTGCCTCTGCCTCCTAATTGCTGGGATTTAGACATGTACCAAACCTAGCAGAAATTTTGGTAATTTTCTTAGATTTAATAACATATTTCAGAAATATAGAGGAATGTCCTTAATCATAGGCTACATTAAGTTCGGGTATTAAACAGTAACTTGTCATGCCCAACTGACTTTTTCGGAGGGACAACAAATTAATTTTAAAGGCTACAGGTGGAGAGATGTTGGGGAATACTATTTTAAGGTGTGTTACTTTTGTTTATGTCGCATTGGTCTAACTCTGTGAAGCTGTGTTACTGTGCCTGTGTAAAACACCTGATGGTCTAATGAAGACCTGAACAGCCAATAGCAAGGCAGGAGAAAAGATAGGCAGGGCTGGTAGACAGAGAGAATATATAGGAGAAATCTGGGAGAAAAAAAGAGGAGGAGGAGGAGGAGGAGGAGGGAGGGGGGGGGGGGGAGGAGGAGGAGGAGGGAGGAGGAGATGATGATGATGATGAAGATGAAGATCATCGGCGACCAGCCATTCAGCTACACAGCAAGCCACGGAGTAAGAGTAAGATTTATGGAAGAGAATGGAAAAGCCCAGAGGCAAAAGGTAGCAGATGGGATAATTTAAGTAAAGCTGACTAGAAACTAAGCCAAGCTAAGGCCAGGCATTCATAACTAAGAATAAGCCTCCATGTGTGATTTATTTGGGAGCTGGGTGGCGAGCCCCCCAAAAGAAAAAACAATCAACAGAGGAGCCACTGAGGCAAAACACTGGGAGGAGCAATCACTGTGCTCTCCAACACTCTGAAGCTTGAGACTCCTGAACACACAGTTGAGAGAAATAAAGCTACTAGATCACTGTGGAGTAAGAACATGCCACCTGCTGGATGAGGTAACTGCCGCTCTCCTGACAGGCCTTGGGGCGGAGGCTGGCATGTAAGGCATTCCATGAGGCTTTGAGCAGCCACTACAGCTACTGTCACAGCCCAGCCTAGCTGACCCTTGTGAAGAGGAGGCCATACTGACCCCTAGAGGTACTCTGGACACTCAGACCAGAGCAACCCTAGCTCCACACTAGCAATGTCCATAACCAATCCCACTGTCCCCAATGACATGGGGTTCAGGTCAAAAGGCAAACAAAGCCCCCTGCTGGGGCTTTTCTGGTAACTTGACTTTTCTCAAAGTGAGGCTGAATGCAGATCCACCCCAGTGTGGGACCAGCCCCACCAGGACAAACTGGTGAGGAGGCTCTGGGAGCCTAAAGATAGAGGTGTATTGGAAAGGCTCGCAGGAAAGAAAGGGCCAAGGGCTGAGGGCCAAGCAGGAGCGAGAGCCGCAGTGAGCAGGTTCAGGGTTAGGGTAGGCTGCATGTCACGTCTGTCACTGTGACAAGTCACCTGGCAGAAGCGACCCTAGGACGGGTTTATCTGAACTCACGCCTGCAGGGACTTCAGTCCACCATGGCCCAGAAGGCACGGCAGCAGGAACGGCTGTCTGCCGAGGCAGGATCATGAGGTGGAGCGTGTTCACATGGTGGTAGCAGGAAGCAAAGTACACAGGCCAGAACCAAGCAAAGCCCGCCTCTACTGACCTACCTCTTACCAGCTGGGCCTCACCTCCTCAGGGCTCCACAGCCCTCCAAACTGCCCAGGTTGGGGATGTGTTGATGGGATGCATGTTAGATCCCCGCCATAACAGGCTGTTAACATGAAGTCTGCGGTAAACGGAGTGAGTGACAGGCAGGGGACACAGGTGACATGGCAACACAGGATCACTCTAGCGTCAGGCCGCAAGCTCTGCAGGAAGCCACTCCCTCAGGATCAGGCTGCCTCTCCTTCCAGGCTCTAATCAAAGGCCCAGGAGGAGGACACAGGTTTCTACTGTTCAGATGTAGGTGCAGAAACAGCTGCACGGCGTGTGTGTAGTTCAGGGCTGGCATCCCTTTCCCTAACCTTCCCAACTCAGTAAGGCCTTTGCTGTGTTCAACTCGGGCCAACAGCCTCAATCCAGAGACCAGAGTTTGAAGATGTCACTGGAAATTGAGACAGACTAAGGATTAAATCCCCTACCCACAGACCGAGACTTCCCCCAGGAGAGCCCTCTCAGCCTGGCCACACCTTCAGACTGGGAACTAGAAGAGTAAATGGTACAGAGGGCAGTGGTCCAGGCTCAGCCTGAGAACCTGAGAGCACCCACCAAGGTAACAAATGGATAGTGACCCACTCAGGTTTGGCGGGTCACAACATTATGTCTCTGACTCAAGTGAGGCCCAGGGATCTACTGCACTGGAATCCAGAAAAATCAAGGGGGCCAGAGTGACCCTACCCAGAGGGAAATTGTAAACCTTTGTTTTGGGCACTCTTAATGAAAATGTCCACAATACAAACCACTGTTGTACATCAATATAAATTTTACACATAAAAAATGAGATCAGTGCTTAAGAGTACTGGCTGCTCTTGCAGAGGACCCCGATTCAATTCCCAGCATTGACATGGCGGCTCAGAACCATCTGTAATTCCATTTCCAGGGGATCCTATGACCTCTTCTAACCACTGTGGGTAAAGGCACTCACGCTGTGGGCACAGATGCATACAAGCAAAACACTCATATAAAGATTCAAAAGAAAAACAAAATGAGGTCTGGCATACTCTGTTTTTGTTATGTTCTTATCTGGTTTTTATGATGACCAGGAAATATTTCATAGGAAATATAATCCCAAGATACATTAACTTACTGATAGAGTCAAGATTCTTCACCATCTGGGAGGAGAGGCAGGGGTCAGGGGCACCGCCACGGCCGCTAGCAAGTCAGGCCAGCACAACAGAATGGAGCATGGCCATGGGGGAGGGGCCTAGGACACAGCCCATCCAGTGCCCCCACACACCTCCTAGGTCTCCTGGAGAAACCAGCCAGGCCCCACCATCACCTCTCCTCTGGGGAGAGAAAGTAACAGATTTTTTTGGTCACAGTGACATTTTGGCTTTCTATCCTTAGAAGGGCTGGCACCAGCTAATGGGGAATGGGTAAGATAAAACAGAATGGCATTAATCAGCTACTGTGCCCGACCCAAGTTTTTCTTTTTACCCAAATGAAGGAGCAGAGCAGGGTCAACCACTGCCTTATCTTTACTGCAAAGCCACGGCATTTCTATCAGAGGCAAACACAAGGCCTCAAAGACTGCCCTCATACCGCTGCTTGAAAGACAGTAGCAGAGTGACAGATTGTGACAAGACCTTCTGCCTGGAGGCTACTGGACTGTCTATACTTAGGACAGCTCAAGACTCTGGAAGCCACGGCCAGAGAGCAGCACAGGAAGCCAGAAGGCAGCTGCTCTTGGCACAGGAGTGAGCGGGTTTGGACCTTGGCCCAGGCTCTCCCGACCTGTGGTGTGCTGGCCCGGCAGTGCTCTCAGTTCGCACCATTCTGGGCTCCTTTAGAAGACCCCAGCGAAGGAAGAGACACACCTATCCCGTCCCATGTGATCCCTGGAGGGAACCCCAGGCTCTGGTCAAACGCACGGAGAGCCTCCATCTTTGCTCTATCCTTCCCAAGGCTGGCATCCAAGTGTCCGCCTGAGGAGACAGCATGGAGACCCTTCTCAGCAAGCGCCCCCTAGGACCAGGAATACCCACAGACAGAGAGAGGCAGATACTTGAGTCAAACCCCATCTAACCTCGTCTTAACTCTGAGGTGCCCTGGATGACTTCTGCAGACTACCAATGGGGAAGACACAAAGTTCTCTAAGCCTCAACTTGCCCACATGTAAAATGGGAGAGTGGGTTTGGCACAGGGGCTCGCTGGCGGACAATACAGGCAAAGCATTGCATACAGAGCACACTGGGGAAAGCTTCAACACAGACGAAGGACGGACACCAGGGTCATGAGAGGAGAAGCGAGAAGTAAACCACACAGTGTGTTTGGACAAGACAAGAGAGGAACTCTAAAAGCCACCTCCACCAACTCAGATCCTAGTGAAAGAAAACAACACAGAGTTTTGAGCTAGTGAGTCTCTGGAGGGATTTTTAGTCAGGATTCCATCATTTCTTGAAAATCTGCAACCGGGCAGTGGTGGCGCACGCCTTTAATCCCAGCACTCAGGAGGCAGAGCCAGGTGGATCTCTGTGAGTTCGAGGCCAGCCAGAGGGAGATCCAGGACAGACACCAAAACTACACAGAGAAACTCTGTCTCAAAAAAACCAAAAACAAAAACAAAAACAACAAAAAAAAAACAAAAAAAGAAAACCAATCTGCTAAAATACAAGCGCCTGGAGAGGCGCGCCTGCGCCTGTTCACTACGGGTGACAGTGCACACCTGCCCGCACTAGGACAGCTTTTCCAGCTGTGTGTCTGTCTGCTCCTTAGCTTTCAGTTCCTCTAGCTTCTTCCCATAGCGACTCAGGAAGTAATCGTCAGGTTCCACCCCGGAGCTCTTCAAAGTTTCCAGGACCTTCTCCAGTCTGGCCACAGAACGGGCTCCGTCGATCTTCCTGGTGCTCAGGTACAGAGTGAACTCCTGGAAACCTAGGAGCTTACAGGTGTCCACAGAGCAAATATTCCGGATGTTGCTGGTTCTGTCCAAACGGGGGAAAAACACCAGACCTGACATCTTCTCTAGGTCCTGGAGGCTCACCTGGAACTCACTTAACTGGGACTGGAACCCAATGGCTGTATTTGGCACCACAAAGGCTCCCAGTGCCAGTGGTTCAGTAGATTCTGGGCTTCTGCGAGCCAGAATCACCTTGTAAAGGTGTGAGGGGACTGCCACATTGTCCTCACCGATCACCTAAAAACAAAGCAGCCCAATTAGTGCCAACAGTTTCCAAAGTTTTGTTCCCACAACTCCTTAGACGCATTACCAGGAAAGCTCTGTAAGCAGCCTCAGTGTACCCAACGCATCACAGTCCAACTGCTAAGTAGAACAAGGAATAAAGGCGCAGGTTAGACAGGAAGAGGCTCTCTCGGGAAGAAGCTATGGTAAGCTATGGTTAGGCGACGTGGTGAGCTAAGGTTAGCTGGTGGCTACCACTCTGATATCACAGCTTTCACCCCTGTATTTAGCTCAGTGTTTCTTATTTAATAAGACTGTTTAGAAATTCGTCTACAAGAGAGTCAAACAAAGATGAATATCGGGCAGGCCAGTTCTAACCAGTCTTTAAAATAATGCTACCCCAAAGAGCAGGACAGAGGAGGAAGGGTGCCACGAGCATGCACTAAATTTTCAGTGGGAAAAAGCTGTCATTTTCTCTTCATCTCATAATCAGAGCTTTTGATGCTCTACACAGTAGAAGTCAAAACAGCTGGCTTCAACATCCCCAGCTCTCACAATAAAAACAGCCCTGGTTTAGCAAACTCACCAAGAAACAATAGCTAGGCTTTGAAGAAGTATCCATCAACGGAACTTTCTAGATCACTTCGATCGCAGCTCACTTTTTCAAGTTAAGCACGTGCAACTGCTTTTGCTTAGTTTCAAATGCTCCTGGACCATCAAACATTGAACTTCTAAATTATGCTGTCAAATCAGACACTTTGGAAAGGTAGCCACACAACGAGAAAAGGAGAAAACAAGTTGGCTGCATAGGCTGGCTGTACTAATTATGAAGACTCTTTCCTCTAATACACTTAAAAGCCTCATCTGTCGCCTAAAAAACAAAAGCTGAATGTCCCCAATAAAATGACACTAGCCAAAGGAGCAGGCCTGCAGTGTGTCTCCAGGCCCTGCCTTCGGTCAGCAGGTCTCCTCTGGTCAGACGGCTCTTGCTGCAGGTTCCCTGTCCAAGTAAGGCATCGAGATCAGAGCCAACAAAGGGGTCTTTTCTGATTTTTACAAACTCCTATCCGCACTGCACACAGCCCAGAACTCCATGGCCATCTACTGTCTGTCACACATTGCCACAACCAACTACAGGACTTCAGGGAAGACCCAACCACAGGAATGACATACATCTACAACATATTGAACATATTGAAGATGGTTGGTTGGGGCTCAGTACGGAGCGAGGTTTATGAAACTACACTGTCCACAGGTTCAAAATTCTGATCCCCAAGAGTGGCTTGCGCAACCAGGGTAAGCGAGCTTGCCGAAGCCAAAGGGCTGGAAGGGAAGTCGTGTGTTCACACCAGGTTCACCAATCCCCGGTAGATGATACTAGCGAAGCTCAGGGTCCTGAACCTGGCACTGACCCTCCAGCACAGCATAAACTGGGTGTGATGGAGTAGGCTGTAATCCTAGCATTCGGGTGAAGGCGAGAGGATCAGAAGTTCAAGGTCACCTTTGGCTGTACACTTAGGGAGCTCAAGACCAGCCTGGACTATGTATCTCATTTTAAAAAGAAAAGGGAGGGGCAACAGTAAGTCTGCTCTTGAGCAGAGTACTATCTGAAGGGGGAGCCAATGCTCACAGCTTTCTTTATACACAGAATGTGGCAAGAGGCTAAAAGATGATGAGTAATAACAATACGGGGGTCTGGGAACTAGAACTAAGGGCATAGCGACTCTGGAGTCATATTCACAAAGAGGTGTAAGTTGAAATGAGCTTCAAAAGCTTTACAGTTGCTGGGGACCCAGGGATAAGCAAATCCTTGGTGCCACCTGGTGGGCTTTCCATACCACTGCAACACAGTGGTCTGGAAACCTCCAACTCCCTGGAGAGCCCTCTTTCTACACAGTCACTTCTCCCTTTCTACCTCCAAGGCTCTTTGTCCACAAACAAATAGCTGCTTTCAAAAATATTTAACTGGCCATGTTCACCAGCTGCCAACCAGAACTTCTAACTGAGTTCCTTAAATTCCAGCAAAAGGTGTAAGTGTTTGACATTTTACATTTCATGGCTTTACTTTATGGAAATGTGCTGTTTCTATACTTCTTGGGTTTTTTTAAACTCACGCTAGCTGAAGGACAACCTCAGGGATGCCGAGCACCCCTCTATCACTCAGCTACATCTCAATCCTTGCCACTGTTCCTATTCAGAACTGGAACATGAGACTCTTCTAGTCATGACCTTCCCTATGAGTAAGTAGAAAATTAAATCAACTCATCATCTTGTCCAAGTCAGTCTACTTTGTTCTCAGCACATCTAAAAGAGACCATGCCTGTTTGGAAATTCAAAACCCACTGTTTCTTCCTTAAATTTGAGGCTTATAGCCTGGCGGTGGTAGTACACGCCTTTAATCCCAGTACTTGGGAGGCAGAGGCAGGTGGATCCCTGAGTTTGAGGCCAGCCTGGTCTAAAGAGTGAGTTCCAGGACAGCCAGGGCTACACAGAAAAAAAACCCTGCCTCAAAATAAATAAACAGACAAACAAAACAATAAAAAAAAAACTGAGACATAAGTAATCTTAAAATAATTTTGGATCCTCTTCCTTATAGGTAACTCAGCAACACATGTAAGCTTTTCTTACTTTGAGAAGATGTTCCTAGAATGTACAAGGTTCAGTAGACTAGACTTCTACTCAGGTTCCACTTTGCCATAAGCTGCAACTCAGTCTTTCTTCCTGTACAAACAGTACCAGCAATCCCCAAATGCCCTCACAGAACTGTTATGACAGACTGATATGCTAGTTTTAAAAAAAAAAAAAAAAAAAGGCACAAGCCTTTAATCCCAGCACATGGGAGGCAAAGGCAGGGGGATTACTGTGAGTCTGAGTTTGGGGCCACCCAGTGCTATATGAGACCCTGTATCCTGAGAGACAGAGACAGACAGACAGAGAGAAAGAGAGACAGAGACGGGGTGTGTGTGTATGTGTGTGTGTGATGTGGTTGATATATCGTGCACCCCAATAAACTTATCTGGGGGTCAGAGAACAGAACAGCCATATTATTAAACATAGAGGTTAGGCAGTGGTAGCACATGCCTTTAATCCTAGCATTCCAGAGGCAGAGATCCGTCTGGATCTCTGTGAGTTCAAAGCCACACTGGAAACAGCCAGGCACGGTGATTCATGCCTTTAACCCCAGGAAGTGATGGCAGAAAGCAAAAAGGTATATAAGGCGTGAAAACCAGGAACTAGAGCTGGTTAAGCTTTGCCTGGTTAAGCTTTCAGGCTGTGAATAGCAGTTCAGCTGAGATCCATTTTGGATGAAGACTCAGAGGCTTCCAGTCTGAGGAAACAAGATCAGCTGAGGAATTGATGAGGTGAGGAAGCTGTGGTTTGTTCTGCTTCTCTCATCTTTCAGCGTTCACCCCAATACCTGGCTCAGGTTTGTTTTCATTAATAAGACCTTTTGAGATTCGTGCTACAGTATGATGGTGCATACTTATAATCCCAGAAGCTTGAGAAGTAGAGGCAGGAGGATCAGGGGTTCAAGGACAGCCTGGGCTACAAAGGACACTGCTCATAACAATAACAAAAAAGATTTCAAAATCCCCAAGACCTATAAAAAAACTATTTTTTATGGTGGATGTCATTCAAAAGACAGGTTTTGCAGAGGGATAGTGGGAAAACATGGGCTCCAGCAAGATCAGACCAGCTAAAGGTCAGCAGCAGGCTCAGAAAGAGAAATCCAGTTGAACACAAATGACTGTGGACAAAGGGTTTCTATATGGCTTAACACAAATCACACTTTTAATATCAGTACATCAGCAACAAACCTTTTCACAGAAGATTTAGATAAAAATGTTTTACAGAGGAGATCACTGCTGCTATTAAAATGCTCAGGAACCTTGAACTCTCGTCAAGGCTAACAAAAATCGGAAATCAACCAACTGGAAGTGACCAGAAAATACAACACACAGAACACTTGTACAATGGACTCACATGTAAGTTGGTTATTTCCTATATACTGCCTGGAGCTTGCTTCCTTCCTTCTAAGAGACTATATAACAACTTATCCCTGTCATAACCACAAAGTGCCCCCCAGTTCCAGAAGAAGTTGGCAAGAAACAATACAGGTTTAGCCCGCTATTTGTAATGTCGTATAGTTATTATGTCTTGACTAAAGTTCTTAAGATAAATGTACTTAATGACACCATCCCAATAAGACAAGAAAGAAATGAAGAAGACTGCTAGGACACATCAAGAGACTGAGCCCTTAAAATGCCAACCACATGAAAGAAAAAAAGAAAGAAAGATGGTAGTTTGGAAAACATGGCATCCATCCACACTTAGGAGACAGAAGTGAAGTCAACAGGTGAGTCCTGTGTCACCAGAAAAGCCAGCGGACATCTGCTGGTAAAGCAGCTCAAACTAAACAGAGCCTCCACCTATGGGCAACTGCTCCAGGCAGTGGGCAGATATGTAAATGAACAAAGTTTCCCTAGACTTCCAGATTTCTGGGTCAGATTTCCGATTTTCTCTCTCCCTACGACTAACTGGCAGAAATCTGGACTGAGGCTCCCGAGTGAAGGGCAGGCTGCTACTGCTCACGTACCCCCTCTCATCAGGTCATTTACAATGTTCAAATTTTCAGGTATGTTTCACATCTCTCTTGGAGCGGACGCATCAGAGAAAGC
>CABHPH010134073.1:0-29500 GCA_902168325.1 Peromyscus nudipes | reverse complement strand
GGAAGGAAGGAAGGAAGGAAGGAAGGAAGGAAGGAAGGAAGGAAGGAAGGAAGGAAGGAAGGAAAACAATGAAAAGCCTTCACTCGATTAAATCTAAATTTTGAGTCTCCATGTATCTACTCCCGACCAACCTACCTTAACCAATTGCTCAGTTTAGATCAGGCTCTATGACAGTACTGAGTCACTTCATTAGATAGTTTATATGGAAGTCCATGTACTTGACTCTGTGATCTCAGTGTGTCTCCTTCAAGCTATATCCATGTACACCTCATTGGGTGAAAATATGACTAATACTCAAAAGTTGAGTGGAGTTGAATTTGCAGAATTCTTGTCATGATACGGTGATGTATGCCACAACCAGATCTCTGTGCTTGGTAATACAACTTAGAGATGTCCCAATAAAAGTGACAAAGTGCTATGCTCCTGAAGGAAGGGCAAAATTGCAATTCATATATGTGATTGGCAGCTTTGAATGGCAAGAGTATGCTCTTATTTTTGATTATTGGTGTGTTTTGTCTTTATTGTCAGAGGTTGAAATATGTTGGACAATGTCATGAATGCAGGAAGAAAGGTACTTGGGTGGATCTATGTGAGTGAACATTACAAGTGCAATTCTTTGTCTATCATTAATTCACTTTGGGGATTATCCACCACAGCAAAGGTTCTCAGAAGGCAGGCATCTTCTTTCTTTTCTGTCAATCTTAGCATATCTCATTGCCAACCAAGCATTTCTGAATAGAGCAATGTGGGATGAGCACGGTGGTTAGGTGGGGGCTACATATATATATATATATATATATATATATATATATATATATATATATATATATCCTGGTTTGGGAACATACATACACGCACATGGGTGTGTTGTGTGTCCTTCATATGGCACAATTTACTCTGGGAAGATGTCTGCTGGGGTAGGTGAGTTATGGAAGAAATAGTGGTTCATTCACTCCCAACTGGATATATATTCTCTATGTCAATGTGTATGTCTTCTCTGTTCAGTATGATCATGGTAGACCTAATCTCCTTGCTTGGTTGAGAGTCCTTGCTATCACATCTCTTATGTAGCCTCATCTCCTGCTTCAGTGGTTGGATCAAACTTCTGAAGTCTGGCTCAGAATAGTGCACACTACACACCCTGAGCGTGAAACACATCTGTGCCATTGTCCTACTTTCAACCATTGAAATCGTGAGTGCTCTGGACTCCCAGAAGAAGCTGAGACATGGAAGTGCATGCAGAAGAACTACATGTTCTTCAAGACAAGCTTTGGCAATGAGGGTCAGGTGTGTGAAGGACACAGCGGATTGGGTAATCCTACACTTTTCTATTCTTACACATCCCTGAGGTACAGTCACTCCAGAGACTCACAAAGAAAGTTCAAGCATCCCATCAACTGCATGTTTCTGAAGGTCTACAACCAGCATGGTATATTTTCCACTTTGCAGTCTCATTTTTTTTTCATTCTTGGTGCCCTGAGATTGCACTTTTGATATAAACTATTAATGTGCAAACTTTACCTCGGTCTGTATTCCAGATTTCCTGGGATAAAATAAATAATCATTTTGCTTGAGTTATTTGTATTTGAGAAAGGGAACTAAATTGTATTGTGATTCCTGAACCACTGATTGTTCATAACATAGCTATCTCTGGCTAGGAGCCCTAGCCAAAATAATAAAATGTTTATAAACAAATGTACGGATGCATGTGTGCATTGGTACACATATAGGAACGAAATGCTTAGCAATTCAGCTATGTTGTCTTTGTGTCACAGTATCTCAATTTTAGATATTGTTGCTTTATCAATATCTCATCAATGAAAAGAGCTTTCTTTTCTCTTTTAGAATATTTTTAGATTTATTTATTTAATGGGTATGAAGTCTTTACTGCATATATGTCTGACACCCATGTGTGCCTGACACCCCGGGAAGCCATAGAGGCAATGGCTCTCCTGGAACTGGAGTTACAGAAAGTTGTCATCCCTGTGGGTGATGGGAAATGAAACTGGTCCTCTGGAAAAACAGCCAGTGCTTATAAATGATGAGCCATTCTCCAGACCATTTACTTATGGTTTGCTCCACTGACGTTATTATTATCATCTACTTTATACTACCCATACATCATAGATAATTATGTAAATGCTTTTTAATATTCCCCCCCCCCGTTTTGCACTATTCCCTTTACCTGAACCCTAATTAAGTGGCTTTGACCCTAATTAACTTCCTTGCCTGGTCTCAAGTTGCGTCAGCAACTTTATGATGCCTGCGAGTTCTTTCTTTCTGGTGCTTTTCCTCATTGTGCAGAAATGTATCCTGAAACAGCTTTATAGGAAGTACTGGGAGGTTGGAAGCTGCATACCACACTGTTTTATCCCCAGACACAAACCTTGCTAGCAGCCTTGAGAAGTCAGTCAGATTTGTAGGCATTTCTATGCCACCCGACACATTTTTCCATTTAGTCTTTGTGTTCTGAAGCCCCATTTTGTTAGATATAAATATGCAGTTTTCCTCTGTCATTTGTGGATGAAGCGCTATTATTTAAATGTTACTGTACGTTTAGACAATTTTCTGTTTCCCATTTTCAACTCTCTGAAATTTTTACAAGGTACACATTTGATCATATCTTCCTCTCAATTTTTCTGTCTCATTTCTTTATGCTAAGTTTATGCTAAGGCAATCAAAGGCCAAGCATTATTGTTGCACCTCCAGTTACTAATGTATATTTAGGTAAAGAAGGGTGTTTTTGAATGTTACATCTGGTGTAATTTGGGGAATGATAATAGCTATAACTAAGTACCATCAACTTCAGTAGGGAAATACTGTATTGAATCTGTTTCTTACCGTGTCCTACACTTAGACAAATACAACAAGATGGTAACAAAAGCAGACAAGAGCAACTTTTGTGCAAGGTTAATTCAGAATGTGTGTTCTCTTAAACTCCATGTGCCTAATACATTAATCCAACTAGAGAATAATTTTAAGCAAGGCAACTAAACTAACTTCACATTAATGACTGAAATATTTGTTTTCCAGTTTAATACAGCCTACTTAGCTCCAGAACCCAGTCATCACCTTTCAGCAGTGACATACCTCAAGCAAAATCCAAAGCTAATGACGTTTCCATTTCAAATTTAAAGAAGAGTGGGGTTTGATTTGGTTAGCAGACTGGAACATGCCTTTACTCCTAGGACGCCAGGGGTAGAGGCAAGTAAATCTTTATGGATTAAAGGCCAGGCTTGTCTATATGGTGAGTTCCAGTCTAGCCAGACCTAAATAGCAAGATCCTGTCTCAGTAAACAAGCAAACACTACTGTTCCGGTTCTACATACATGCTTGGTCACTTTGCTTGACCTCTAGTCAGCACCTGGCACTGAACTTTATATTCTGCCTTTAAGCTGATCAACATTTATCACCTAGAAACTGTCATTTCCGGAAGCAAAATAACAATTCACGTTAGTGTGCCACTGGTTAGGAATTTTTCACACCTCATTGTCTTATACCACCTCTCTCTTTCTATTGCTCTCCTTGGATGAGGAGGTAAGGGCATCATCATACAAGATCTCTGGGTCCTTTAGGATCCTAAAGACATGTTATGTTAAATGAATGCCTTGAGCATTGCTATTGCTCAGCAAGAAGATCTTACAATCAGGAGCCCTGGCTGCCAGCAGATTCCTTAACTAATACCTTGAGAGGATCAGTATGCCCACTGGGTAAATCCTCTTCACTGTTATTGAAGAACTGCCTGGGGCAAATGATCTTTATTTCCTTTTTCTTTTTTAATTAATTAAATTTATTCATTTATTTTACATCCCAACCAGTCTCCCCTCTCTCTTCTCCTCCCGTTCGTTCCTTCCCCCTAACTCCCCTTGCTCCCCCACATCCACTCCTTTGTTTCTGTTCAGAAGGGAGCAGGCCTCCCATGGGTGTCAACAAAGCATGGCATATCAAGTTGAGGTAGGACTCAGGTCCCTGCCTCCCCCCTCCCTTGTATTAAGACTGGGCGAGGTGGCCCAGTATGAGGAATATGCTCCCAAAAGCCAGTCAAAGTGTTAGGGACAGGCCCTGTTCCTGCTGCTAGGTGTCCCACAAGTAGACCAAGGCACAGAACTGTCACACATATGTAGAGGCTCCCTGGCTGTCGGCCCAGTGTCTGTGAGTGCCTATGAGCCCAGGTTAGTTGTTTCTGTGCATTCCCTTGTGATGACCTTGACCCCTTGGCTTGTACGATCCTCCCTTTCTTCAGCAGGATTCCCCGAGCTTGGCCCAGTGCTTGGCTCTGGGTCTCTGCATCTGTTCCCATCAGTTACTTGATGAAGGCTTTCAGGGATGCAAATTCCAAATCAAGTAGTGGCCAGCATTTATTTCCCACTTTTACTTTGATCAAGACTAATCTGTGTGGATAGTTGACTTCTCTACAACAAGCCTTTCAATTAAGCTATTTCCAGTTTATGGTCTATTGTTCAAATGAGCTTGTGCAGAATAATGGCTGATCTGTGGATGTTTACACACTATTGAGTAGCAGGACCAGTTGATAAAACACGAGTCTGGCTCCCATATTCGCTGTTTAATATTCTCATGACTGTAAAAGCAATATTTTGACCAGTGATGCTAATAGTCAAACCATGAAGAAACTAGATTGTCTTAATTTAAAAAGTGGCAGAAATACTGTTTTGAGGTCTTATTATCATGTATAATTTATTCATTGATTATTCCTAGACCTTCAGTAATACCATCCCCCTTATAAGGCTATCTGCTACCATGTGGCTCATAGAATCCTCAGTACAGGATACCGACTTTCCTCAATTATGCAGTTAAAGTTGAGATAGCCACAGTGTGTGTTGGCAATAATATCCAGAGAAACTGTATTCCGCTTGACTTCTGTACATAGCTTAGGAATTTTGTGAGAGTTACTGGAGGATTCAAGTCTCAGGAGCTCAGGTCTCCCTCAACATCACCTAGCAGAGATATGATAGACAGTACTTGAACACCAGCCAAATGCCAAGACTTAATCCCAGCTCTTAGTAACATTAGAACATTTGATATTTCCCTGTTAAGTTTGTACCTTTGGAAAAAAGACGGCCCTGACCATCTGCCTCCAAGTTATTCTGGCTTCTGTTCTTCTCCCATTTCCCCAAATCAGAGACTGTTCCGATATGCAAAGTCTCTCTATGTTCTCTGAATGTCATGCCACTTGCCACATGTTCCTTGACTCGAGCTCTGCCTTCTGTATAAAATGCTTGCCTCTATGTACAAATATACTAATGGTCCATAGGACCAAGCTAGAAGGTTTGTTCCTCTGGGATACTTCGTGGAAATTCTTGCCTATAGACAGTATCTCTCTCCTCCTAACTTCTTCAATATTTGTAGCACTTATCTTAGTATAATTCTAACTCTTAGTGAATTATATTATTGATGATTATTTTCCCACACTTGGGAGAAATTCACAAACACACACCGCATTATTTATCTTTGAGCCCCACAAACAGCCTAAAGTCTCTAACTAGGTTGACAATAAGGAGAAAGTATTGTAATAAGGACAGCTTGTTATTTGAAGCATTCAAGCTGCTATAAGCTTCTGGAGTTCCCTTTTTGTATTCATCTACTTTCCTTCTAAGCCTCAGAGCTTGCAACAAGTTCATTCTTCGTATCTATAATAAAAGTAATACATTCTATAATGTTTCAAATTTGCACATGTTAAAAACCTGAGCGTTTATGTCCCATTCATCTCATTTGACTTTATCTCAAAAAGTGATGCATTTTATCTTCTAACGTCACCAGCTAAAGTCTTGGACTCATCTTTACCTTCTTCCTACTTTTCAAACCTTTATGGAATTCACTAGCAAATTCTCATCAGATGTTTTTTGAATGGTGTCTAAATTCTGACAGTCGCTCACCACTTTCACTATCATTGCTGTCGTAGTCAAGGTTTCTGTTGCTGCCATGAAACACCATGACCAAAAAGAGGCTGGGGAGGACAGGGTTTACTTGGCTTATGTTCCCACACTGTATTACATCAATGAAGGAAATCAGGACAGGAACTCAAACAGGGCAGGATCCTGGAGGCAGGAGCTGATGCCAAGGCCATGGAGGGGTGCTGCTTCCTGACTTGCTCTTCATTGCTTTCTCAGCTTGTTTTCTTATAGAATCCAGGACCACCAGCCCAGGGATGGCACCACCCACAATGCACTGGGCCCTGCCACATCAATCACTATTTGAGACAATGTCCGATAGCCAAACCTTACGGAGGCATTTTCTCGATTGAGGTTCTCTCTCTTTAGATGACTATAGCTTGTGTCAAGTTGACATAAGACTAGCCACCCAATTATCTTTATTCAAGAAGCCATTATCCTGTGTGTCAATGACTGCAGTGATCTCTTATGCACTGTCTAGTATTTGCATGTCCCGTCCCTGTGCTCAGTCCACTACTCTCCACATAGAAGCAGAGAAAGCTTGCCCAGTTACAGTTGATGATTTAAAAACCTCCAGTGATCTCATACAGTGCTTAAGTAAAATCCAGTGGCCTCCAAGGTCCTATACAACTAGCTATATACTGCCAGTTGTTTCCCTTCCTGAGCTATCTCCCACTCCTGTGTTCTACTTACCTGACAGCTGTACCTCCCTCAAACAAATCCAGATGTGTCTCCACTTCTGGAGAGTTGTCCAACATAACTCCTTTTTTAAGAGTTGTTTTCACACAAATATCTGTATAGCTCACTCCTTCATTTTTTTGTAAGTTTTGTTCAACACCAAGCTCTTAAGCAAGGGAGACCCTCACTTCTAAAATCATAACTCCTATAATCCTTTATCCATTTTCAAAGTTTTCCTTTTTAACATTTCTTATCATAGCAGTTATCCTCATCCAATATCCTATATGTATGAGTAAACTATCTTTTGATTTTTTTTTCTATCTAAATTAGAGCACAGCCCAATAATGATGTGTTTGTTTTCAAACTGTGCTTTGGTTTCTCAAATAGTACCTTACATAGCAAGCAGGCAGTGAGTATTAGTTAATTAAGAGAATAAAAAGTGTACAGTGTAGCAGACTTTCTTAGACTGCCAACCCTCAAATCATGACATAGAGACCCATTATTAATTATGAATGCTCAGCCTTAGCTTAGATTTGTTTCTAGCTAGCTTTTTTTTAAACTTAAATTAACCCATTTCTATTAATATATGTACTGCCATGGGACTCCTTTACCTCATCTACATACTGTCCATCCTGCTTCCTTCCTGTCTGTCTGGCTAGCCCATGGCTCACTGCCCCCCCTGTTTCTCTCTGTCTGCCAGCCTCACCCATCCCTAGCTATTGGCTCTTCAGCTTTTTATTAGACCAATCAAGTGTCTTAGGCAGGCAAGGAGAAACAGCAACACATCTTTACATAGTTAAACAAATGCAGTATAAACAAATGCAACACATCTTTACATAGTTAAACAATTATTCTGCAACAAAAAATACAACATGTCTTTACATAGTTAAAGAAATATTCTATTCCACAACAGTACAGTGTGGAAAGGAAAATTATATTCCCTTCACTTCAAGTGGCAAAGAATCCCATGGAAGACATGGAGTTTGATGGTTAAGGTGCAGTAGTCTCATTGACCTCAGAGATAGACACCCTTTTAGTATTGATAGTCTGATGGTATAGTAAAGGGAAATATCCCAGAGAAGCCTGTGTTTAAAAAAAATCCAGATAAAAATGTAAAAGAATTTTATCCAAGGCAATTAGCAATGGGCAGCAAACTAGGAGTTAATATATTGCTGGAATCCAGGAGACTAGAAAGAGAGATATGTGGTGATGGAGAACCTGTCTAAGAACCCATGGAAGTGTTATGCATGGTAGCATCAGCTTTAGATATTTTTAACACTCAGAATATGGCAATCACTTGTCACAACACAAACCAAGCCAGAACTTTACCATCATTTTAAACTCTCATGTCTTCTTATTTATTGACCCCCCCTA
This sequence comes from Peromyscus nudipes, assembly GCA_902168325.1. Taxonomy (NCBI): domain Eukaryota; kingdom Metazoa; phylum Chordata; class Mammalia; order Rodentia; family Cricetidae; genus Peromyscus; species Peromyscus nudipes. The sequence goes on along the minus strand of CABHPH010134073.1, from coordinate 21,539 downwards.
CCAAGACTAGAAATATCACAGAAAAAAATTTATATTAAAAAAAAGAGCTAGGTCACTAGGTCATAAGAATCAGAAAGATTTTACTATTCTGCATTCTCAATGGTGGTAAGAACAGGTTAGGAGTTATAAGAATCTGCACCAAGAAGCATAAAATTTAGTGGCAAGTCATTTCAATACCAAGTTCATTTGGCAGAATAATAGTATTGGGTTCTCCTTTAGGGTCTATGACCCATGTAACTACAAATCTTGGCCTCTCTAACTGTGACAGGTTTAGGTTCCATCTCTTGGAATGGTATTTAAATCCAATCAGAAAGTGCTTGATTATTGTCATAATGTTAGTGGTATTATTGCTCCATTGGTCACATCCTATTCACACACAGGCTATTCACCGTTGTAGCTTCAGAGTTCACACCTGGCTGGAGACCGAAGATTACCTTTTTTCCGTATTCATAGTACATCCTAGAACCATGAAAGCTAGTCAGCTGAGATGAAGTTTCCAGGTGAGTACCAGCTTAATTTCTCCAGGTTTTGTGACTCAAGAACGCAGTGTCTTTCACTGTAGGTTCTTAAGAGGGAGCAGAAAGATCCTAAGATCCAGAAGTGATGGATAGCATCAAGGAAACTGTTTTCCAGCCATAGTGGGGAAGTTGCACACGTGAATTCACAGTGAATATGAAAGCATACACAAGCCCTGCACAGGCTCCAGACAGACAATATCTCATCACCAGATGATGAGTTATTGGCATTTGATAGATGATAGGAGGGAGAGTTAATTTTCTTTAATGATTTAACCACTGATATGTGGGCCATATGCCAGGGTAGGCCACACTCCCAGGGCTTGTTGTGGAATATTAGCTCAATTATGTGTTGATTTGTTTAACTATATAAGCTGCATTTGTTTAACTATGTAAAGATGTGTCTCTGTTTCACTTTGCCTACCTAAGGCACTTGATAGGTCTAATAAAAAGCTGAACAGCCAAGAGTTAGGCAGAGGAGGGATAGGCAGAGCTGGTGGGCAGAGAGAATAAGTAGGAGGAAGAATCTAAGCGAGAGAGAAAATGAGAGAGAGAGGCGGAGTGGGGGAGAACAAGAGAAAAAAAAAGAGGGAGATGCCTGGAGCCAGCCAGACAGGGAGGAAGCAGGAAAACAGGACACACAGAATGAAAGAAATTTAAAAAGCCTCAAGGCAAAGTGTAGATGAAAGAAACAGGTTAAATTAAGTTATAAGAGCTAGTGGTATGAGTATAAGCTATGGCTGATCATTTATAACTAATAATTAGTCCCCATGTTGTAATTTGGGGCTGGTGGTCCAAGAAAGCATGCTACAAAGACCAGTTGTGCAACACAAACTGGACCCCAGGGAAAAACAAAAAAAATATATAGAAGAAATTTCAAATTGCTTAGGAACGGATGGGAGGGTTGGAAGGGTGGTTATGGAAAGGGTTTGGAAAAGGGGCATGAGCATGCTTAAAATACATTTATGAAATTCTCAAAGACTTAATAAAATATTGTTTAAGAGAAAAGATTAAAGTTTAATTACTATATTAATTGATGTATTAATTCCACAAATCATTGTTACTTCTAGAACATAGCACAAAAAATGAACTCTAGAGAAATTACTGAATTTTCTTGGTTTAGGAGGAGGCAGAGATTAAGCCTATAGAATAAATTTAAGTGAGAATGAGAACTGAAAACTCTGTTGCTTATAATTACATTGATGAAGCATGCTTGCTTAATGTTATTAATTCATATTCATAGAGAATAAAGATTGTGTTCTTTTCATCATGATCATTTCTATATAAAACTTAGCTTTTAACATATGAGACATCATCTTATGAAACATTCCATATTGGGACTCAATTATCTTCCTATAAAATGTCAAATTTCACATTCCAGGAAACATTTATTCCTACTGCCTCCTCTATTTGACCAATGAGAAAAAGGTGCCCATACCTTAAATATAGCTCCCCAAGAAAAGAACACTTTTATGAAATGTATAGTTATGTTATAACAGCTATTAATTGATCCCAGTGAGTTGAATAAATGAACCCACCTGTTCAAAGCACTTTGTATGAATGTCACCGAACTCAATTGTATAGTGGCTTTTAGTTCTGTGCGATATATTAAAATGCTCTAGCAAAGCAGTTAAAATGCTAATGTCAATCCAAACTTTATAAGAGAAGAGGGTCCTTCAGACTACAGGAACCAGAGCTATGATTTATTCTACTGTTCAAATCACACAAAGCCTCTTGAGTTTCATTCCTACTGCTTTATTATACTAATGAAGGTACCAATTATGATTTGTACCTAAAATATCTATAACTTAACAAACATTGGAGAATTCACTGTGGAGAAAAGTGAAAGTTATCCTCATTTTTAAAAAGAATAATATAGAATCACAGGCTATAACAAAACACCAGATTAAATAGCCAAAATCATGCAAAATATGATAACTCCACGATTCCCTAGGGACAATTAAATAACAGTCATGATTCAGATAAAAAAATTAGAATTCTTATTATAAAATAGAAGAGAATATGAAGTAAAGAAACTTTTATAAACTGCTGAAGGTTTCATACATAGGTAAGAATAATTACTTTGTTGTATGTTGATAAATCTGATAAAATTTAAAGTTCATGTTCATATGATGTAGAAGATACACTCTTGAGTTTCTATCCATCTACATGACTTGATTGATACGATGATAAACACACATGTCCAATATACTTGTACAATGATGTAACTGAATTTTGTTAGAAACCAAAAACCTTGTGGTATATTCTCTTACAAATCTATAATAAAAGTCATGCACAACAAATGCATTGCTGTATCTATCATGGTCAACATGGCCAAATCTTACAATTATAAAATGAATTAAAAATAGCAAGACACATAATAATACAAGTAGAGCTACCTTGAATCAATAAAGTTTAAAAAATAAGAACCAGTACATGTTATTTAAGGAAGCATGTGTAATTGGTTAAATTACAAATAAAAAATACATTCTTATATATCTAGTCAGGATGCAAAGGAGTATTACATCTTTGGAGGTTTATGAGTATTTCATTTCTGGTTCTGTGTGGTTGCATTAGAATTGTTCAATGCACTCTTCCATGTGAATAGTACAAGTTCATATTGTAGACTTGCTGGGATCACAGAAGCAAGGCACTGGTCATGCCACATGTTGAGAACATATGAGACATTGGTTGATATCTATCACTGTGAAAACTGCAGATACTATGTATGTGAAAGCTGAGAGAGATAACAATGCCATGCTAGTGAATGGATGTGCTTACTGCCTACAACTACCCATTGTGAAGTGAGCAATACCTGGTACTTGGACTTTCTTGTCTCCTTTTAGTTTATAAAGGCACCAAAATATCATCATTCATTGCAACTATAGAAAAAATACATCATTTAGATGAAAGATTACTTTTGTAGATTGTGAATTTGGCATTCATGATTATGTAACTCAACATTTCTTATCTACTATGCATTGCTTGCTTATATGAATAGAGACCACTGGCAAAGGACATATGTGAGTTGGCTTGACACTAACTTACTAGATAGTTCTCAATTATTAAAAATTTAAGACTTCATACAATTAAGACATTTGAAAAATTCGGTTCTAATTTTAGTTTTAGTTCCTAGTGGGCTACACTTGCAGAGGTCAGAACACACCATTTTTAGTCTAGTAAAACAAAGCTAAATTGCAAAGTATTGGAAGGAAAGGTCACTGTACACTTCTCCCTCTAAGAAATTAAATATTTATGACATAAAGCATGTTTTAAGACACGCGGGATTTTCTTATTTGGCTAAGTGACCTTTAAGCGTAAAGCTGATGTGACTTCCCTATCACTTGTAGTGTCTACAAAGTTCATGAAAATAACCTGAAATGTGAGACATTAGAAATGGATCCCTGAGCTAAGCAAACCTCAGTAAATGAAATAACTGGAAGACATGAAGTAGATAACTATCAACATTGGTAAAAGTATGATTAACAAGAACATAGCAATTCAAGAAAACATGTACAATTTAATCAATATAAGTTCTGCATGAGATGCTTTGTCTATGTAGGGACAAAGTTTAATATTTAAATTACTTTCATTTCTAGTTTCAAGATAATATGAGAGGAAATAAGTATTTTAATTATTCCTCAGTTGTTTTGCCATGTATGTTGTAATGAATTTCCTTGAGTAAATCTGTTTCCAGATGTAGTAACTATGATGAGAAATCCTTATCTGGAAATCAATTCAGCATACTTACAGCTCAAGTCATATTAAAGTAAGCAGATGCATGAGCTAATTATCAATCACGATGGAGTTGGTTATTAGGCACTTACATACAATTGTTAAATATTAGTATCAAAGATATCATATATCATAAATATTGTCATATCCTATATGCAGGCTGGGGTCTCTGGAAGATGTCTTGTAGCTTAAGACTCTATTTAGTATGTCTAATATTAGATTCTGTAACTGAAGGACAGAGTTTTCAAAGAACCTTGAGCTGAGTACAAATACCCTATTTGAGGAGGTCTGTGGGTCCTCTTTAGCTCAACTCTTTAAAGTGCACCAACATTTGTACAACTACAGCTGATAGCTCTTTGGCTGATTTCTACAAATGATTTTTCTCTTTGGACTTTACCTCCTCCTCCAATGGCAAGAATGAATTTATTCCACAAAGATTTTTTACTCAGTTACCTTCATTGCATTAAGTAGTTCACCTAACCAGTCAAAGGTTCCTGAGCAGCTGAATTCTGCCTTTGTGGCAGAATTCAAGGTAGACGTCAGCTACCATACAAATCAAATGGCAAACATTCCATGGAAAACAGCGGAAATCCTTTGACTGAACAAAGGCAGTAGAAACACATTGTCAAAAGATACAACCATCGCAGTTAGGGCTTGTTGAGAAGTATGTATGCGCACACACAGAAGAATGAAGCTTGGTACCTATTCCCAGTGACAAAAACTAGCAAAAAGTGGATTGAAAATGTAAGTGCTACCCTTGATTTTGAAAATAGAAAAAGGAAATGTGAGAGAAATACACAGAGACGTCAGACAGTTTCTGGGCTAAGACCCCCAGAAGCACAAAACTCAAAATCCAGAATGGACAAAGAGGATTATACCAAACTGCAAAGCTCCTGCAAAGCAAAAGAAACAACCAACAGAGTGAAGGGATGATTAGAGACTGGGAAGGCAAATATTGCCAGCTCTACATTTGATAGGGGATTAGCATACAGAGTGTATAAGGGAACTCCACAGCTGAGTAAACAAACAAACAAACAAACAAAGACACTTTAGGCTATTGTCAACTCACCTACTTAGATGGGTTCCTGAAAGAATACAATTGTACAACAGGTATATGAAAAGATACTCAAATGCACTATTCATCAAGGAAATAGAATTCAAAACCCCAACAAGACATGCTTGTCTACAGGAAGAAGGACCAGTATAGAAAAGGCAAAACATAATTGCAAGTTGTGGCAAGAAGGCAAAGCAAAGGAAACCTTTACACACTGTCAGTGGGAGCGTAAATGATGAGCTATTATGGAAACAATCTGGAGTTCCTCAAATGTTTAAAAATCTAATTACCATAGAACTCACCAGTCTCCTTGAATACACATCCAAAGGAAATACAAACAGCATGCTGAAGAGATATTTACACTTCATGTTACTGCCGCACCATGCACAATAGCCAAAATGCAAAACACACAAAAAAAAGTCTTGTGTCCATCAGTAGGTCAATAAGGAGATATGGAGTGTATCCATAGCAGAACACTGGTCATAGAAAGAATCACACACTCTTATTTGCACTAATACAAGTAGAGCCGGATGACGCTGTGTTGTACAGAGGAGGTCAGACAGGGAGGAAAGATCCACATGTGTCATCCAAATGTGATTTAAATAAGTTGATTTCATAGAACAGTGATTACCCAGGCTACGTAGAAACATTTGAGGAGTGAGGAAAATGTGATTTATGCATGTAGATTATATTTTAAACGGCATAGGCTACTGTGTTCTCTTACATGATAGAGTGATTACAGATAACAATAAGGTACTATATATTTCAAAACGACTTGTATGATTTTGCAGGTGCTTATCAAAGAGAAAGGATAGGTGTTTGAGAAAATAGTTAAACTGGGTCTGAATATTATGAAATGAACACATGTATCAAAGCATCCCATGGTACTTCATTTTGTACTACTTTTATGATTCTGTTGAAAAGATAGTTTAGCCGGGCGGTGGTGGCGCACGCCTTTAATCCCAGCACTCGGGAGGCAGAGGCAGGCGGATCTCTGTGAGTTCGAGGCCAGCCTGGGCTACCAAGTGAGTTCCAGGAATGGCGCAAAGCTACACAGAGAAACCCTGTCTCGAAAAACCAAAAAAAAAAAAAAAGTTCTTATTAATAAGAACAAACCCGGAGCTAGGTATTGGGGTGAATTCTGGAAGATTAGAGAAGCAGAACAAGTCACAGCTTCCTCGCCTCGTCAACTTCTCAGCTGATTCTGTTTCCTCAGAATGGAAGCCTCTGAGTTCTCATCCAAATGGATCTCAGCTGAACTGCTGCTAAAAGCCGAAAAGCTTAACCTGCCTAGTTCCTAGTTTTCATGCCTTATATACCTTTCTGCTTTCTGCCATCACTTCCTGGCATTAAAGGCACTTGTTACCATGCCTGGCTGTTTCCAGCATGGCCTTGAACTCACAGAGATTCAGGTGGATCTCTGCCTCTGAAATGCTAGGGTTAAAGGTGTGTGTGCCACCATTTTCTGGCCTCTATATCTAGTGGTTGTTCTGTTCTCTGACCCCAGATAAGTTTATTAGGGTGCACAATATTTTGGGGAACACAATATCACCACACACTCCAGGGCAGGCCCCTTCTGTGAAGGTTAGTTGGCCAATACAATTGAACCCCATGCTGATTTTGTTTGGTTTGGTTATTTTTGTTGTTTTTCTGTTTTGTTTTATTTATTTGTTTTTTATTTAGTTTTGAGAGAGAGAGAGAGAGAGAGAGAGAGAGAGAGAGAGAGAGAGAGAGAGAGAGAACCTGAAGGTGGGTGTATAGGGAGACAGGGAAGATTAGAAAGGAGTTAGAGAGGAAACAATATGATCAAAATATATGGTATGAAAAAAATTAAAATAAAAATATTCAAAAGGGATTTTAAAATGTTTTCATGTCTTGGAAAATAGTAACAAATTGTTCTATAGAAAATTGATGCTGTGAGAGATTGCTCTAATATCCCCACATTATATTTGTACAATGATACAAAACCAAAGGAAATGGGACCAATACAGAGTTGCCTCTTGGTCTATTCCAGAAGTCTTGGGCAGTGTTTATTTGTATCAAAATATATTGCCTTTGGCATGAGATTTTTCCAGCATGGGTTTATTCAAGGCAACAGTGCAAGAAAATTTCCACATTATAATTTTCTAAGCAGACTTTCTTGGGCAGGAGTATGTTGTCAACCAAAGCAAAGGAAAATCCCTTCTGAGCTTAAGTCTATTCTGTTTTCTACATGAGACATTGCTCCATTAATTCTCCATCTGAACATCTGCTGTTTTGTTCTCATGTGCCATAGGTATCCTTACTGACAATTTTATTAGTTTCATTTCCTATGGGTAATGTTTTCTTCTTTCTGCCAAATTTTATCTCAGATATGCTTTGAAATCTAATCCAAGGTCTACTATCATTGCAATCATTATATCTCCTCCTATAAAGATCTGAGATTTTTATCTGCTGTATATTCTGAACATGTGTGCCTAGAACGCTAATATTCCATTTTGGAAGAGATGGCTGACAGGAACCATAGTTAACTCCTTGTACAAAAATCAAGTACTATACATGGGTTTTGTTTAAAGGATGATGTTCTTTGGTAGGCACAGTGGGTTATTTACTTTGGTATCCCAAATACTTGACAATATGTGACTCCCTTGACTCTAAATAAGGAAGCTTTAATTATTAATATTTTATATAAGACTAACTTACTCAGACTGGGCTGTTTCAAAGCAAGAACAATAGAAGAAATCATTGTAATTTAGGGGAAAGCTATGTAGACTTTGTTTGGGTCTATTAAGTCATATAGTCTGATCAGTATACAGATTTATTCTTTCTTTTAGAACATGTCAAACTGTTTTTGTTTTATCAATGTGTTATATGATTGTAATTATTCTATTCATCGTGACTCCCATCTTTCTAGTTTTATTTTCTTCACATTGATAACATTTGTCATTGTAGTTGAATGTTTCAGTTTCATTATATACAATAAAAGAACAAATTTCCAACTTTTACTGAATTTGTTCTTTGATGACTTTATACAGGATTACTCTCTTGCCTCTATCCTCTCCTAGAATCACTGCTTAAAATGATGGAAATTTGATGTCACATGAATTTACCAAATGACCTCCAAGCCACTGGTATATGAATGCAGTTGTGGTCCAATGAGAAGTGCAAAAAGAGCATGTGTGTGAAGAGCCCTCTGTCATAATCATTAACATCTTACGTTTGTTGCTACTCTTCATCTTCCCCTTCAATGCCAACTCTTCAAGGGTAGGTTATTATCCTTCCTTACCAAGTTCACCACGACTTTGAAATTGCTAATTTCACACTACACAATTCCATCACTTGGACTGCTTATCACAATCTTGCACTTATCTCTTGGAATTCTCTTCTCTTTGAATGTTTAGATTCTCTTACACTTCCTATTGACCTTTATAAGATACATATGTGTTGATAATTTCCAAAATGATATATTTGGGCATGCCTCGGCGCTAAGGTGAAGAGAAACTTCCTGTATAAATAAGCTAAGGATGTGCCTCAGCTGATGGAGTGTTTGCTTAGCACGCACAAAGCTGCGGACTAAATCTCCAGCATCACACAAAACAGGGCATGGTGGCACATCATCGTCATTGGAGTGATGCAGACAAGAGGATCTCAAGTTCAAGGCTCCCCTTGGCACATAGAAAGTTCAAGATCAGCATAAGTCGCATAAATGTAATGAGTGAATAAAAAAAGTAACAAGCAAATAAATCTTAACTCATCTTCTTGCTGATAATATCTTCCTTCTAGTTTCCTAAATAAGATCACAGCAAACAGATGTACACCTCCAGCTTTCTTACATACGAATATAAATTATGATCCTAAGCCCTGACATCTGAATCTTAAGACCTCTAGGTCTTAAATCTTTTAAATACTCATTTCCTACTTTCTATTCACTTCCACCGCCATTCTAGAAAAAGCCTTCATTATTTCCCTCTGACAAGAGTGCCACAATTCTCTTACCAAATCGATCACCATGCCCCCAGTATATCATCTATACATCTTCCGGTGTTCATCCTCAGAATATGAAAGCCCAATCATGTTTTTTTCTCACACCAGCTTTAATAATTCACCATCCTTCAGCACAGAATTTCTCACAGTGTTGCAGACAAAGTGGTGATGGCCATTATTCTTGTAACACTGGGTGTGAAACACTGGATGTGGTGAGGAAGCTTCACCTTTGTTCTTTTTCCAAGTACAATACATTATACAAAATATCACTTGAGAGGTACTCACTCTTACGTAGGCAAGAAATTAATCCACCTGTGAGGTTTACAGTCTACTTCATTATCTGAGTTATTGCTCTGTCTCCTTCCCTGACTTATCCCAGCACTAGGGAACTAATTTGTAATCCTCTGAAGGTGCTGTTTGCTCTCACAAATTCATTGCTCACACAAACTGGGTTTAGCTTGGAATTCCAGGACATTTACATCCTGGTAAGTTTCGTTCGTTTTTTAACATCTAAATATTTGACATTAGAAAATTATGTCTTATACATGAATGCATTTGTGGGTGTGCTCATGCATGTTCAAGTGGGTTCACACATGTATAGGTGCCTATGCATGTGTGTACCTGTGCATGTGGAGGGGAGAGACCAGCCTTGGATGCCTTTCCTCAGGTACCAATTGTTTTGCCTATTGAGAAAAAGCCCCTTACTGGGCTGGCACTCTCCACATAGGTAGGTTAGGTTGGCTGGCCAGTGAGCTCCAGGCCCCCTCTTTCTCCAAATTCCTACCACTGAGATTTAGAAGAGCCTAAAACCACACTCAGCTTTTTTACACAGATTCTGGGGATCAACCACAGTTCCTCACTTTTTCACAGAAGAAGTAACATAGACAGAGCTATCTTTCTGTCTCTGGGAAGTCATTAGCAATCTCTGTGTCCTCCATGTCCAGCCTGCATTAAGAGTCTATCACAACACCCGCACAAAAGTGTCTAACATCAGCCAACCCCTACATACATTGTGATCCTCTTGAATTATTTTCTCGATTTCTCATTCACATTTATTGCAGGAATACAATTTCTTTATGTCATTGTGTTAGCTTCCTGAGTGCACAAACTTCCTTCCTTGTTATACTCTCTTACCTAGAATAGCACATGATGCACGAGAAATTTTTGTTTGACTGCTTCTATTAAGAATTTAATGTGTGGAGCTGGAGACATGCTCAACAGTTAAGAACATTGGCTGCTCTTCCGGAGGACACAGATTTGAGTCCATGCACCCACATGGTGACTCATAACAGTTTTAACTCGAGTTCCAGGGGATCAGACACCCTCTTCTGGTCTCTATGGTCACTGGATGAATGTGGCATACAGACATACATGCAGGCAAAGCACCCATTCATATAATTAAAAAAATAATTTAATGTTAGCAATGATTTTCTAATAAATATTTACATTCTGTGATATTCAAAACATAAACTCTGGGTAAAGAACACATATTTGGCTGGACATTGCAGTTAGATAAAGATTTGAAGTTCACCCACACCATCAGGCTGTGAGGGCCCAATTCCTTGAACCAAAGGGCCCCAGATGTTTTCTGTAACAATCAGGATAAGATCTTCTACACTGTGGAATCTACAGTAACAAGTGACTGGTGTGTGCCCTTAGTGTTCTCTGTCTATCCTCGGTCACCTGATCCTCATGGGCGAAGAGTGACACATTAGGTTTTTTATGCCCAAATGGGATAGCCAGTGTTTTCTGTTTTGTTGTTGTTGTTGCTACATAATAGTACTATTTACACATACACACAGTGTTTAAGCAGAAATCTGACTGGAGGAATTTGAATCTGGCAAAAATATCATGTAATTCACTTATAGGGAGCAGAACAAAACCAGAACTACATCAAAATGTTCTGCTTTGATTTCTCCAAATATACCCTCCCAGACCCTCCCTTCATCTCCTGTGGGAACTGCATGCTTCAGGATTCCTTTCACAAATCTCTGTCCTACCTTCCACTGAGTCAATGGCTTTCACTGATACTATATTTAAGAAAGAAGATGACCAGCTGGGCCTGACTCATTCCGAGACCAAGGGAACTATTTGATCTTTCTCTCTCAGGCCGGTTCTGCACATTTAGAACAAGCTTGTAAACTGAAATAGGAGGATGCATAGAGACAGGACAAAGGTCCCTCAAAGGGAAGCCTGGGCTGTGGTCAGCATGGTCTATGTTAAAGAGAGGGACCAGAGAAGAGTCTGAACATGTGAGAGAAGTCAATACCAGCAAAAAAGGCACTATACTTGTCCTTCGAGGAAAATGTCAACAACCTTTACCAATCTGTTTAAAGTTTTCCTTTACAAATAAACTACGTGGCATCAGCATTTTTGGCCAACACTATAACCTTTTTCTTGTCTTCTCATAGCAGTAAAATTTAGCACACTTAATAGCCCCTGAACTTCGAACATCATTTTGTTTTTACTTACACCGTTCCTACTGAACAGAACTCTTCTACTGATGGGTCAGGCTCAAACCTTAACATTACTTCAAAGGCAACCTCAGATGCCTTTATTTATTCACTCAAGAAACCCTACACCCTACCTTTAATGATATGTGATATGTATACACTAACTGCTTCAAATACCCATGTCATATTGTTTCTTAATGGATAACTTTATCCCACACTTCATACCACAGTCATATTTGTTCATGTATTTTGTCTCAACATTCACTCAGCCCACTAATGACATTCAGAGTCTAATTCACATCCATGTATTCCCTGATTCCTAATACATGGTCATAACTACATGGATACTCACTATGTGTTTATAATGGAAAATGAAGAAAATATTATTCGTCAAATGGGTGAGTTCAAGTTGGAAAGGTGGCTCAGTCAGTAAAGTGTCCGCCACACAAAAATGAAGATCTGACTCCAAAATTTTCACAAGTGGAGCTGCTTCATGGGTTGAGTCTGTAACCCTACTGCTGTGGAATTAGAGAGAGTAGATTACTAGAGCTCACTTGAAAGTGACACCTGCCATCAATGAGCTCCAAGGTCAGTGAGAAACTGTCTCAAAAACTAAGGTGGCTAGACTGGAAAGATAGGCCAGCAGTTAAGAGCACATGTTGCTCTTGTAGAGGACCCAAGTTCAGTTCCTAGCACTCTGACGGTGATTCACAATCATCTGTAACACCAGTTCCAGGGTATCTAAACCCTCTTCTGGCCTCTGTGGTCACCAGGCATGCATGCAGTACACAGACATACATGCAAGCAAAACAATCATGTACATAAAACAAAACTAAATAAATCTAATTAAATCAAAATGTGGAAGTTAATTGAGTAAGACACCAGTGTCAATGACTGACCAACATATGTATCTGTATTTGCGTCTGCAATGTGTATACACCCACACACACACACACACATACACACACACAACACAGAAACACCACATCAAAACTTAAAATAAAGAACAATATTGATATTAATCCAAGGATTAATATGTTGTCTGTAAAATAAGGTATTGCTGTAGGACATACATGCACATGATACATATAAACATTATAACAAAGAGTAAAATCTAGTCCATCTGGTTATACTAGTCACCTTCCCAATATGATAACAAAATATCTGAAAATCTAAAAGGTTTAAAAGTTATTTGGGCTCACAGTTTTAGAGGTTTCTACTGTAACTGGATGGCTTTGATATCTCGGGCAAGTTGCAAAGCGGTATATGTTTGTAGAAAGGGGTTGTTGAGCAGCTTGCTACCTCATGATGGCTGGAAAAAAGAAAACAGATTACAACATCTACTTCAAGGACATATCCCCAATGACCTAGCAACTTTCCACTAGGCTCTAACTCTTGCAGATTCTACTGTTGTTCAGGAGCACCTTAGGCTGCTAACCAAGCATTCAAGAAATGGGCTGCAGAATACCCTACCTCAGATCATACCATGGATTATGCCCAACTTCTTCTGTTAAGGGGACCTAATAACATGATCTTTTTTTGACTTCTCACAGCAGTGTCATGAAGTAAATACTGCCATCTTTACTTTCAACAGGGACGCTGAGACTTGAAGCTAGCTGTCCAGTCAATTCTCTTGTTGATTTCTAAATAATCATTATTTATGCTATATTCTGTTTTTAAGAGTTAAAATTTCTGGCTATTACAACTAAATCTGCTATGAACCTAGTTGTCCTGGTATGATTCAGCATCCTTTGGGTATACTCCCAGAAGTAGTATAGCTGGATCTTATGGTAGATTGATTCCCAGTTTTCTGAGAAACAGCCACACTGACTTATAAAGTAGCTGTACAAGTTTGCACTCCCACCAGCAATGGAAGAGTGTTTTCTTTGCTCTACATCCTCTGCAGCATGAGAGGACATTTTTTTTTATCTTAGCATTTCTGACAGGCATAAGATGGAATCTCACAGTCCTTTTACTTTGCATTTCCCTGATGGCTAAGGGTGTTGAATTCCTCCTTAAGTGTTTCTCAGTCATTTGAGATTCTTCTGTTGAGAATTCTCTCTTTAGATCTGCACCCATTTTTTAATTGGAATATTTGGTTTGTTGATATCTAGTTTCTTTAGTTCTTTATATATTTTGGAAATCAGTCCCCTGCCAGATGTGGAGTTGGTGAAGATCTTTTCTCATTCTGTAGGCTGCTGTTTTGTCCTATTATCAGTGCCCTTTGCCTTACAGAAGCCTTTCAATTTCATGGTGTCCCATTTATTAATTTTCTATCTTAGTGCCTGTGCTATTAGTGTTCTGTTCAGGAAGTTGTCCCCTGTGCCAATGTGAATAGCAGAGTCTGGGAAACAACCAAGATGTCCCTCAACTGAAGAATGGATAAAGAAAATGTGGTACATACACAGGAAGGAATATTACTCATCTGTTTAAAACAAGGACACCAGGAAATTTGAAGGCAAATGGGGCTAGAAAAATATCATCCTGAGTAGGTAACCCAGACCAAGAAAGACGAACATGGCATGTACTCCCTCATAAGTGGATATTAGCTCTAAGATAAAGGGTAACCAGGCTACAATCTACAGACCCAAAGAGACTAGTTAACAAGGAGGGTTCATGAGGGGACACATGGATCTCCCTGAGAAGGGGAAATAATTGAGATTTAGTGAGTGGACTGAGGACGGGTGGGGATGGGAACCAGAGCGATCGGTTTGGGGGTGGGTAAAGGGGGAGAATACTGAAAGAGACTACTGGAAACGTGGGGGGGGGCATTTTGGGATCAGGCAATAACCTGGCACAAGGAAATCTCCCAGGAATCTACAAGGATGACCCTAGCTACTGGCCATCTCCTGTGACCAGATTGGTACCTGGCCCAATTGTCGTCAGAGAGGCTTCATCCAGCAACTGATGGAAACAGATGCAGACCCACAGCCAAACATTATGCAGAGTTCAGGGAATCCTGCAGAAGAGGTGAAGAAAGGATTGTAGAATTCAGAGGGGTCAAGGGCACCACAAAAAAAAAAACCCTCACAGATTCAACTAACCTGAGCTCATAGGGGCTCAGAGAGACTGAACAAGCAACTAGGGAGCTTGCATGGGAGTGACCTATGCCCTCTGCATATGTTACAGTTGAGTAGCTTGGTCCTCCTATAGGACTCCTAACAGTGGGAACAAGGGCTGTCTCTGACTCTTTTAATGGCTTTTCAGACCCTATTCTTCATACTGGAACACCTTGCCCAGGCTTCATACATGGGGAGATGCTTTGTCTTACTGCAACTTGATATGCCATGTTTTGTTGATACTCATGGGAGACCTGCTCCTTTCCTAAACAGAAATGGAGGAGGAGTGGATTGGGAGGGTAGGTGGGAACAGAGGGCAGAGGTACAAGGAGGAATGGAGGGAGGGGAAACTGCAGCCTGGATCTGAAATTAATTAATTAATTAATTTTTAAAAAGAGTTAAAATTTTTGATATTGGTAACAAACTTGCCCCCGTTCCTAAGATGCTCATGATCACTGACAGCAGATACTATGCTATAGGCAGATGTGAATCAGAAACTCTGGTGTGCTGTTGCATGGCAGGGTGACTGTGGATGATAATAATATATTTCAAAAGGCCAGAAGAAAGGATTCTTACAGGTTTATCTCTAAAGAATTGAAACCTATTTGAGGAGATGAAGGTTTGTCCTGCTTTAAACATTATATGGTACACATGCATTGATGTATATGTACGTGCACCCTGTACATGTATGCAGTTTGTATCATTTTGTATCTGCCTCAAAACAGATGATTTAAAGCTGAAATATAAATACCAAATAATCACCACACTGAGAAAAAAAATATTAGAAGCAGAGTTACTTTTCTTATACAATGGTTTACTTTAACTTCTTAAAAAGTATTTTGTTTTGAAACTACAGCTATAGCTAGTCTTTGTCAATATGGATGTCTTATTGAGACATACAGTCACTAAATAACAAAACATTACAATTACTTAGTCATAAACAGTGGTGCACATTTATAGTACAAGGACTCAGGAGGATAGCATGTTCAAATCCAGGCCTTGTCTATAAATGCATGCACACACACACACACACACACACACACACACACACACGTGCATGAGCATATAAGTCTGTGGATGCATACATACATGTGTACATTACATGCATACATGCACACACAAAAAGTCACAATCCTCACTAAATATCTATTTTACATTTCTGTTTGTATAATTTTATAATATCAAAATCATTTTACTTTTCATTTTTTTATATACAATCAGATAAAAGTGGTGTTGATTTAAAATCTATGTGGTGAGTAAACACCTCTAGGGTCTAGTTCTGCAATTGATTGAGTGCATAGTTTTAAACACCCATTTTAGATAATCGAGGACTGACTAAAGTGCTTTTCAAGTTAGTGAGATAGCTCTCCCTCCTTCTCCCTCAGTGGCTAGAACATCAGTGTTACACTCATTTTCATATAGAAGCATTCTAATATTGATTGACACCCCAAAATAAGAATAATTTGATTTTGACTGAGTTGAATGTATTTATGTCAGTTAACTCTGTTGATGCAATTACCCATAATAAAGAAACGTTTTTACATGCAACACAAAAACAATGAGGGAGACTGAATGGAGTTTTACAACTATTTCAAGTATTGGATTAAGAAGATGTTGAAACTTTTGGAAATTTAGGGGGATGTTATTATGTATGGAGAGCAAGGTGATGATTGTCAATATATGATTCATTTTTCTCACTTGGTTATCAGGTTGTGTAGAGTTCATAATAAACTGAGACACATTAATTGGCTTCATGTTGTCTCCAGGACAATTTTAAAAAAGGAAAAGAAATGTGAAAGTCACATACAGCATCAAATCCAGCACAAGTCTTTCCAAATAAGATTTAGAGTATAAAACATTTTCATATTATTATGTTAGCTTAATTGATAAATATTGAAAATGATTGACAAGTGTAATCTATATGGGAAAATCAGCCTGTAGTTGGCAAAAAGATGCCCCTGAAAGATGTCTGCTGATGGGCAACTCCAGGGTAGGCAAACACTTTCTTGAGCTAACATTTGAAACTGCTGTCAACTGAGATCTGCCAGCCTGGCTGTAAAGCCAGCACCATAGTGAGATGCAGATTCTGTTAATGATGTCCTCTCAGGCAGATATAAAACTTTACATCAACCTACTTTAGGAAGTCATTTTAATATCGTTTCACAAGTAATGACCCCTCCAGGCTCTAGAGAAAGACAGAGTAGAAATATATGGACTTCAATAGACCACTGTGTTTTATTTCTCCCTCTGGGAAATAAAACCATAGCAATATGATAGGAATCTTTGGGAAGTACATGCATTCCTCAGTATTTTTGTATTATCTATTACATCTGTTTCATTGCCTCAAAAGACAGAAGTCTGTGCTGTTAGTTTCAAGCAGGCCTTGGCTGCCATAAGAAAGAAAATAATGTGGCTTGAAGTTATGCAACAGTGTATTTGCAATAGTGTTTAAACTTACCTTTGAAGTCATTTCTTGTCATATTAAAACATCTCAAATCAGTTTATGTATTCCAGAAATCCAGAAAGAGTTTGTCTAATTTAACCTTAAAATAATAACTTTGAACAGACGTTGCAGTCATCCAAAATATGTACTTTTCTGCTTCATTTGTAGCTTCATAGATATTTCTGTCTAGAAGTGGGTCCATTTCTTTATTACCTGAATCTGAACTAACACAATGATTTGTTTTAGAATGAAGAGAAGTGTTTTGTATGAAGAGAATGTTAATCATTTTAGAACCCATGGTTCAAGAAACTTCCCACTTACCCTCTCTTCAGAAACCCGGCTATGATTTCATGGTTTTGGCCATAGCCTATTCTATACAAAATGATGAGAAATAATTAGTTCTTTCATCCCCACTACTTCAGGTTAAATCTAGACATCTGCAGAAGCCTAACTCTTGATATATAGGGACATAGCTGGAACCAATATTAGCCAAATTCAGTGTGGACTACTACAACTGAACAATCATTCATAGTTTTAAGCCACTGAGTGTTAACTGCCTTATTATGCTAACTGACTATATGTGAATCCTGTGTCTCTGAAGACTTCAATTATTTATTGTTTCCCAAATGCCTAACCTAGTCTACAGTCCAGACTAGGTACTCAGTAATGAATTCCTTCACCGACTTGAATGTTCTAGAGCAATAGGAACCAGCAATTGCCATTTGAAAATTAGGTATCATCTAAATGATCCACATGAATAATCAGCCCACATCTATTGTATCAAATAACCTGAATAATTCATAAGAATATTGATATATAAGGGAAGATGGCTATCAAAATAGCATGGATTATTTCCATATAACTTTGATCTTGGGTTGAGTATATATTCTCCAATAAATACAAATGTGGCTGGAGTTGATCATGGTACTACAGTTAGAATCCTTATTTTCCTTCCCATGTGTGGAACTAACTTCAAAATGGCTTTACCACATCTTACATTTCTTATTAGGATCCACTAACATTCTTGCATTTGCCAATGGTCTTATAAATATCATAGCTTTGTTCCTTAAAAGATTGGTTCTTGGATGACAGAAGCTGAATCAACACAGAATGTTCTAAAAATACAAAATCTCAGTGCTTTTTGTCTAAATTAGATTCTGCACTTTAGTATGATTCCCAAGTCACTTTCGAATATGTCATCTTGAAATAAACTGAAGAGAAGTATCCCCAGCCCAGGGTGGTTGGATGATACAAGATAAAGGGAGGAGATCAGCTATACCATTCTTGGGCATATACCCAAATAACTCCAGATCCTATTACAAAGATACTTGAACAACCATGCTTCTTGCTGCTCTGTTCACAGATGCCTGTCAATGAATGAATGGATAAAGAAAATGTGGTATACTACCAAATGCAATATTACTCAGCTGTTTTAAAAAGGCTAAATCATGAAATTGACAGGTAATTGGAGCTAAAAAAAATCAACCTGAGCTAAGTGACTCAGACCCAAAGAGCAAATATGGTATGTATTTGCTTATATACAGATGTGAGATGTTGTCTTTGATAAGCAGGTTACAAGCCATATAACAGCAGAGGTTAGGTATAAGAGGCTAGAGGGGAGGGAAATATCACCATAGGAAGAGGAAACAGGAGTTATGAACGGATGAGGGATTAGAGGGAGGTGACTGGAAGGGGAGGATCAAATGGGGAGGGGAAGAAGAGGGCAAGGGAAGAAATACAGGGTGGGACAGCTAAAACTAAGGACCATTTGAGGGGTCTCTAGAAACCCACTACAGTAGAAGCTTCTTAAAACATACACATATATGAAGGACATCTAAATGGAATCACTAAATAGCAGAGGAGGCAAATCCATAACCAGATATCTCTCACCAACAAATGAGATTTCCAGTGCCAGGAACGGGTTCATCTAATCAAATCCCATGGAGCACATGAACTACTGCCAAAGCTATTAGTTGCTCTCCACAAACTGAGGATAAGGCCCTCTTGCTGAGGACAACACCTATACAACTCATTGACCATGGAGAAGTCAAGCTGGTACCTACTTAGAGCCTTCATCCCTACTGGCTAGTGTTCTGGTGCCAGAAGTTACCCTGCATGCTATCAGAGGGGAAGGGTAAACACTAACCTAGACACAAATGTTTTGATCTGCAATGGTAATCTGCCTGCAGGATATGCCTGTGAAATCCTGGTGCAAAACTTGTGGGACTAACCATTCACTATCTGACTGGATTTAAGGCCCACTCCATGAGATGAAACTCATGCCCAATATTGCTCAGGTGCCAAGATCCTCAGACTACATAGATAGGTCAGGGAGGTATGGGAAAATCAAACTCTACTGTTCTGCTAAAGGAATAAAGCAATAAAAATGACTCGTCAAAATATTCTGTTATATTCATGGATCAGTTTTTTGCTCAGCCACTATCAGAGAAACTTCCTCCTGCCATAGATGGGAACAACTCAAGAAACCCACAAATGGACAGTGTGTAGAAACTGAAAGGTCTTGGAATATTCATCCCTAAATGGGATGTCTCTATCAAATCTCTCCCCTCAGGGCTCAGGGAACCCTGTTGAAGAGGAAACAGGGTGATTCTAAGAGCTGGTAGGGGTTGGAAGACACCAAAGAAACAAGGCCTTCTACATACACATCATAACACATGAACTCAGAGACTGTGGCAGCATACACAGGACCTGCACAGGTAAAAGTCAGATGGGGTCCCAGCACTGTGAGGGGAAGTGGACATAAACCACCATTCCTAACCTAGAACATATCTCTGACTGATAACTTCTTGCAAAGGAAAAAAAAATGGTTTTCTCCAACAGTCTCATTGGGGACATAAACAATGCTTAAGGACAGGTGTCCTGCTCAACATTAGATGGCTAACACGAAATTAGCTAAATAGTATTTTTGGAATTCTTTCCCTACAGGTCTTTTCGTTAAAAAATTATGTTTTCTGATCTTGTGTCTTTATGGGATTTCTCTAAATGTACGTGTCTCTACATCTGTATGTTTCTTGTGCTTTTTCGTCAGTTCTTTTTGTTTTGTGTTCATTTGTTTGTTTTGTCCTATTCATATTTATCTTATCCTATCTTATTTGTCTTCCAAGATGCCTGTTTGTTTTCTAATGAGAAGAAAGAAAGAAAGAAAAACAGGGTGTGGATTTATGTGAGTGGGGAAGTAGGGAGGATCTTGGAGGAATAGAGGGAGGGGAAACTGTAATCAGAACACATTGTATGACAAACATCTATTTTCAATAAATAAAGGAAAGAAATATGCCTCTCACATCTGGTAAGATTTATGACTCTCACGGGAAAACACTTCTTTCAGTCTTCCGTGATGAAATGGTCAGTCGTTGCCTCTCTTCAAGAAATGCCTTCCTGGTTCTTTCTCACGTGTCCTGGACTTTCCCGAGGCCACTTTCTGTTCTCTCAGCTTAAACCAGTCCAGTTTGCTTTGGCCAGGACATCCCAGGCATGAGAGGAAGTCATTCCACAGATGACAGCATTTATTGTGACCAGGACAGCGAAAGACAGTTTTAGTAAGTAAAATTTAGGTATCTTCTATGCCCTCTGGGGCTGTAGAGGACTTGGGCTTCTCAAAGGAAGTGAAGAAAGCAGATCGGAAGGGGATGGACAAGAAGGCAGAGGAGGAGGAAGAGGAAGATGAGGCTACCACAAGAATAATGAACTAGTTTCAATGTTCTCTGAACTACCTATCTGACAACCAGAACATTAGTAACTTACCTCTTTCCTGTTTCACTTATTTAGTGATTTAATATTTTAGCATTTGCCTATTTATTGGGGAGCTGTGCGTCAGTGTACCCATGCCCATGAAGTTCAGAGGACTAACTATGGGAGTCATTTTTCTCTTTCTATCACATGGGTACCCACTATCAAACTAGATTGCCTGGCTTGGTAGCAAGCACCTTCTCCTGCTGAGCCATTTAATTGGCCCCTTTTTAGGGGTATATTTTAAATCCAACAGCAATTGCTACTGTGATGTCAAGCGCTTCAACACAGAGAGGACCAGCACATAGGACACATTCAACCAAAACATCGTTCCTATGCTTGGAATTTGTGTCTTCATTTGTGGCAAACTTGCCATCAAAACCAGACTCAAGTCTCTGCTTTCAAGGATCCTGACAGATTTTAGGAAGAGACAGAAAGTTATACTCACAGGAACTTTGGGGGAATGTGATGGGCAAAGGCAGACTGGAGAAAGCCTTTTAAACTACTTTAAGAAATATTAGATTATTATTTTTATTTGTGTATGCGTACAGCAAAGTCCAATATGTAGAT
>CABHPH010134066.1:33887-50538 GCA_902168325.1 Peromyscus nudipes | reverse complement strand
TTTTTTTTTTTTGGTTTTTTGAGACAGGGTTTCTCTGTGTAGCTTTGCGCCTTTCCTGGAACTCACTTGGTAGCCCAGGCTGGCCTCGAACTCACAGAGATCTGCCTGGCTCTGCCTCCCGAGTGCTGGGATTAAAGGTGTGCGCCGCCGCCGCCGCTGCCGCCGCCGCCGCCGCCGCCGCCACCACCACCCAGCCAGAAAGAGTTTTAAGTCCTCAACGCAAGGTAATTAATCACACAACTGGATGGGTGTGTTAATTACAGTGCATATTGAACAGAGCATCAAGTCACGTTAAGTGTATGTAGTTTGCATTTGTTAATCATACCTTAATATAGATGAGGAAAATGATTGTATTCACTTGTCAGCAATCAATCATTTTTGACTGTTAGCCAACATGACAGAAACCAACAGCACTTGTGAACTCCACAGGGTGTGGCTGTGTTCCTTAGGCAGGTAAACATGGTCAGTTTGGAGTGATTGCTAAGTGGCTGGCAATGAGATTGTTCTCAGAGGACTCCACGGTCCACGCCTGTGAGTGAGACACAAGTTTGCCCTATTTCCTTGAACATGAAGAAAAAAGTCTATTTTTAGAAGTCCGCCAACTATCACTAGTCAGCTGTCGGATGGTATTTAGATTTGGGGAAGGCTATGAAAAGAGGAAAACCACTTGTTTCTCTTTCTCTGTCACCACTTGTCACTGCCATAAAGTTGGCTCTGGCTCCTGGGAGCCCTTGGTTAAGTACAATGCCCAGGGCTATGGGAGACGGAGGCCTCCATAGCTGATATGAAAGGTCCTTAATTAAGCACTTAGCATTTCAAGGCAGGCATCACAGCTCACCCACAGCCCGATCTGGCAGTCCGTCATCGCAGATAGGCCACCTAGAAGACTAACGTGAGTTGAGTCGAGTCTTTTGTACTTGAGGCAAGGCGCCCCGAGGCACAGGCTGATCCGGTGACCCTCCCATATACACTTTCTCTGCTGGGACGAAGAGGATATCGGATGTGACAACACTCCAGCCAGGAAAGGAATCCCCCCTCCCTGCTGTCCACCCCACACCCTCAGAAAGACCAGGGATTTGAGAAGAAACTTAGAATGTCGGTGGCACTTCCTTGGCTCAGCTGATCAGTATGAATATAACCAAACCCAATGAATGAATGAATAATGATGAATGTATTATGAAGCAAAAAGGGAAATCCTCTTCATTGTTAAAAGTCAATTATTTTGCAATTACCCAGGGCTTCAGAAAAGTTAACTAGTAACGAAGCAGTTTCTGCCAGACCCCTGTATGTCATTCTCAGAATTGGAGAAAGAGAAACCAGGAGAAACATAGTGTTTTGGGGGGAAGTTTGTCTTTATATTAAGGAGCTGGAAGACTTGGCAGCATTAAAACAGAAAGGGTTAATGGAATGAACTATAGATTAAATTGTAAAGCAATCAAAGAAAACCAAACAGTTTATAGCAGACAACCATCTTCTGGTGTTTGGGTCTGTGTCAAGCCATGGATGTGGAAAATTAAAGCCATACTGAGAAGGGAAATGAACCATGTCTAATACATCCCCTGCAATAAAATGTTTTCACTAGGACTGTAAAACTGTGGCTTACATTAGGAAAAAGAAAATCAAACTATATGTCAATTCCACATCATGGGACATGAAGTGTCCACAAAAATTTATATTACTATTTAGAAGTGTTTCATTCTGGTGTTTTATTGTGATTGGATGCGCCCTCCTCAGTATCTTTTGACTGGTATGAAAATGATTTGAACTACTTTTTTAGCATTTATTTTACATCTATTACCTGTTCTATTACTTTTTATTATTTTATTGTGCTTGTGTAGAGGATTTTGCAGAGTTTTCATTATAATGTAACATTAAGTCAATTTATTTGTGTATTACACGCTGTATAATTGCACCTTTTTCTGGAACAATTTGGATTTCATTATCTAACAAAGCAGTGCTGTTGCATTTCCAAAAGCTCTTGTTAGAAATCAAGTGCGTTTTCAAAGTAGGACAACAGAGGTCAAGTTTGCACCAGGAAGACTCTTCACTAATGCTGGGACTGTTTGAACATCAGGGGAAGGTCATAATGAAAAGAGGGGAAGGCTTGTTTCTTTGAGCAAATATTTAATTATTCACTATTGTACTAGGTTAAGATCAATAAGGATCAATACTGCAAGAAAAGAAATCGTGTAGAACAAAGGGTTCTGACACGGAACAGAGGAGAGTGAGATATAGATCACGGAATGAACAAATTAATCCAGGAAAAATGTCAATTGTAACTGTGTTAGCTTTATTATTATAAAGGATGTCATGATACCATTGAAATGCTTGGTTTACAAGGCCATAAATCAGAAAGCTACCAGGCACAATGAATATGTTTTCACATAGATATGGCATGAAGTGATCTGTGTCCTATGCAGGGCTGGCATAAACAATTTCTGTAGTCACATAGGTAATATGCAAAACCAAAACTAACCCACAAACACTTAGAAAATGATTAGCTTGTTAAAACATAAGGAGAATGTGGACTGATGGTTTATAGGTATAATTAGATTTTAAATTTGCAAGGAGTTAGAAAGTGAAGTTGACAAGTTCTTTAACGCCACGTTTTTAGATTGCAAACTTGATACTTTTCCCATATTGTTTTGGGTTGTTGAATGAGTTTCTGAGTATTTGATTTTGGGTTCTCATTAGGTCCTTGATGAAGTCAGAGGAGGAATGATTTTCTACTTCATCACAGCCCTGCAGCAAGGAGAGACAATAGTAATATTGACTGCCTAGTGCTATTAATGTTCTCCATCAAGATATTATTCCATTGCTTGACATGGTAAGTTGCTTATATTACTTATTCTTCAAAGGATAACTTATCAGCTTTATTGCTGAATCTTATAAAAGACATGTATCATAAAGGAATTTCAAGTTTTAGAGAAATTTTGACTGTCATTTGTCAAGGTCAGTATGAAATTTTCTTTTGGTGAACTTGGTGATGTATGTACCAAACTTTACCAAATAAAGGTGTTTGACTAGAATAATTCATTATTAAAAAAAATTACAAAATTTTGCTCATTATTTAAGTTTTCATCATCATAGAAATTCCAATGTAAATATTCCTTAAAATCTATGAAATCATGAATCTCAAGAAGTTATAAGAAGCCAAAATTGCATGGAGTGTGAAAGGATGTCATAGCAAAAATTTTACAAGTGTTTGGACATGTGTGTCATACATCTTCCTTATATGTTGGCCCACGATGCTATATTACTACCTTCACAGACAATTCTATGATATATTATTTTATTAATACATATCAGATTAAGTTGGAAAAAAACAAACTAATAGCAATAATAGTGACAAAATGCACCCATCTATCTAGTAGTTAAAGAAAACTTGAGGGAACTCTTTTTTAAAATTAACTTTTATTGATTCTTCATAGATTTCATATCATGCACCCCAATCCCACTTATCTCCCAGTTCCCTTGCATCCACCCTCTGCCCATGCAACCTCCCCCGCAAAACAAAACAGAATTTAAAAGAAAAACCAAAAATCCAAACCAACCAACCAACCAACCAAACCACAAAAAATTAAAAAAAAAAAGAAAAGAATCTCATCATGAAAGTTGTATTGTGGCGCATTAAGTCACACAATTTACCCCTTAGCCCATTCATTTTCATTTGTGTTTATTGTTATGAGTCATTGGTCTAGTTCAAGGTCTCTGGCTTCTGCTAAACTATTGATAATGGGCACTCTCTGGGGCTCCTCTGGGGTTGTCTGTTGTCCTGTGTCATGGAGATCCTTCAGTTTTGGATCTGTAGGTTCATCCCCTTCACATGCTCCAACAGTTCATAGATGCAGTGAGTGTTGGGGTGGACCAACTCATAGCCCTGGTTCTTGGCCTGGGTGGTAGATGGGTTGGTCAGCCTACCAGCTTTCTTTCATCATCACTACCAAGGTGAGCTCTCCAGTACTGCCTTGGGCAGCCTACCCAATGCAGCCTGCAGCAAGGGGCAGGGCCGGTTCTGCTGTTCTCAGGTCCTCAGAGCTGGTTCACCCACACTCAAACCCCCAGGGCCAGATCTACTGTTTTGCCTAGGCGAGGTACAGGGCCTTCTCTCCCAATTGTTGTAGGGGGGATATGGGAAGTAAGGTCAGCTCTCCTGTTTTCACACTGTCAGGGCTGCCCACCTGTGCCCCCAACAACAGGGTCAGCTCTAGTGTGCTGCCCAGATGCCCAGACAGGGGTGCAGAGCCTGCTCTCTTGTGTGCTGCAGCTGGTGAGGGGCAGGGAAAGTTCTTTCACTCTTGTGACCCCAGGGCCAGCTCTCTCACCTACTGCAGGTGACAATGGGTGAGCAGGGGGCGGGAGAAGGTGACAGGGAGAGGGAGGAGGAGGCATCTTTCTCTCACCCATGCCACCGTATGGCAGACAAAGGGGTGGGAGGCAGGGTCAGCTAGTCTCCTCTCATGCCCTCAAAGTTGGCTCACCTGCATCCCTGACAATATACTCAGCTCCAGTGTGCTGCCCAGATGATTTGCATATGCCTGTGGTGAGGGGTGGGACCATCTCTCCTGAGTGTGTGTGTTGCATCAGGGCCAGCTATCCCAGGTCCAATGAAGGGTGGGGCTGTGCTGAGCCAGCCCTCAGATTTCCACAGGAGTGGTTCCTGTGACCGCCTGTGCTGACTCTGGCCATCGACATCATCACAGACCCCAGCTGAAGCAGGAGCACCAACCCAGCTTGGGCTCAGACATCACCATGGCCCCAATGACCACTTAGGCCACCCAGATCACTATGGCCCAGGTGGCAGCATGATCCTTGGACACCGACACAGGAATTCATAACAAAATATTCCTTTGCCCTTTTCTGTTTCTTCAATTATCCTTTCCTTTGATATCTGCTTGGAGTTGCATCTTCCTTAATTTTATGATTTCTTTCTACTGTCAGATTTTGGGTATAAGCTAGTCTTATAAAAGTTTATCTATGTAGTGCACTCTAATTAGACTGCTGTTACTCTGTAAATATATTGCTGGGTTCCTGTAGCTAGTTGCCTTCTAGTGATAGTCACCTACATGAGCCTCCATGCTAGTTCGCTTGTCTAGTTACCAAAAGTTGTTTCGTTTGTTCCTAAACCTTTGTACTTTTCTCGGTAATGACATAGCACCAATGTTACATTAAATAATTAATACTGTTAGTTTGATTAGATACCTAGCCTTATGATTGCTATCAAAGTAATTCAGAGGAGGCTCATGAATCAATAAACAAGATTTATTACAGAATAACAGGAGGTACTCTCAGAGATGAGAGTGGTCAGTGGCCAGAAAGACCGTTCTTTCAGCCTATGTGTTTAGGCAGACTTTATACTATTCCATACATTCTGAGGAACATGAGATATGTTTGTCCAAGTGATTAACTGGTCTATTTTGATTCATTCTTAAAAGAGGGCACAATGATATGTCTTTGTTCTTTATCTTGTCGACTTCTGCACAGCGCATTACGCCAGGTTTCCATTTATGAGAGAGTCACACACACACACACACACACACACACACACACACACACACACGGAGAGAGAGACAGAGACAGAGGAAGAGAGAGAGGGAAGGAGGGAGGGAGGGAAGGAGGGAGAGAGGGAGGGAGGAAGGGACCTCAGATCACATTTCAGTCCTGTAATTAGAGTCCTGCAGTTTAGTTCCTGATTCTATACACTGCCAATCAAGAGGGAGAAGGCCATCCTTTACGACCTTCAAACTTACCAACATCTTACTAGCTACCTAGTAATACAAACAAATTATGTGCTCCTATGAAGAGTATTGAACACTTTCCTAAGAAGATTTGATAAGGTAATTGCAATAAAAATATAGAAACATCTTAAATACCCACTAAACAATGAGTGGATAAAGGATACACACACACACACACACACACACACACACACACACACACGGATATGATTCAGCCACAAAAGACAGAAATGCTGTCATTCACAACAAAAGGAATGGAAGTGAAGGTCTTTAAGTGAAATAAATCAGGAAATGAAGCACATCTAAATCATAATCTCATCATATGTGGACTCTAATAAAGTTGATTTCATGGAAGATGAGGGTGGAAGGTTAGGTGTCAGAGTCTGGGGAGAGGACAGAGAAGGAATGGTGATAAATGATTGATGAATGCATACTAAGCTAAAGTAGATCACAGGATGCTTGAGTGGTCTATTGCACGGTAGGATTACATGAAAATATATCTCACATATATGTACACACTGCACCTATACATACATACACATATATGTATCTTACACTTTGGACTTTATATTAATAAAGCAATGAACACTATTTCAATTTCAAAGTTTAGTGGAGAGTAAAGTTTAGTTGAGAATAAATAGTTATATAGAACTCTTTTAAAGCTCAAAATTAACCACATAGGAGAGCTGTAGTTGTAAGTCAGCCAGCAGAGTACTTGCTGTGTAAGGACAAGGATCTGAGTTCAGATCCCCTGAACCCGTGTAAGAAGCCAGGCTTGGTGCTTCAAACCTGTAATCCAGTGCTGGGTGCAATGGAGAGAGGTAGATTCCTAAGCTCACTAGCTTATTGACAGAGCCAACTGGCGAGTTCCAGTTCAGAGGGGAGACTTCTTCACAACAACATAAGGTGGAGTTTATAGTCTTTAATATCCATGTGTACATACACATACATGGACCCACATGTACTGAGCACATACATACACCACACACAGACAACCACATACACCATACCACATACTACCCTCACACCTCCCCCCCCACACGGATATACATACCACCCCACATAAACCCCCACTTCCACCACATTACATACACCACACACACATACCACACACCCACACCCCACATCACCTACACCTCCACACCTCCATCACACACACACACACACACACTCCATAAAGTAATTATTAAAAAATCAAATTGATTAAAGACAGCCTTTCTAACTATCCAAGGGAAATGAAAGTATAAAAAGCCATCACCAAAGTATAATAATTAAGGCATTTAGAGTAGAAATAAAGTGCTAAACATAAGACCAAAAATATAATGAATATAACACATAATCATACACGCACACATATGTAACCACTGATATATTTCTTTGTAGTTTTGAAAGAAAGAGTGAAGTTTTGTGAGGCGCATAAACACCCACTGTTCAAAATGAAATAGCTCAAAGTTTACAAATACAAACATAAAACATAAACCAGAAACTAATCAATAATTAAGTTAATATTATAGAGTTTTAAGAGCTTATTACTTAAGGAAAGGAAAAACCACGTTAAGAGTAATAATAGAGAATTTAATCATAAATAGTCATCTAAAATGCAATCAGCTTGAATGTTTCAAACGGAATGGCAGGGAAATAATTTAATTTGTAACATTCATCCAGTTTTAAGAATCGGATGAACAATGACCATAACAGCATACATATTTTAATTGCTGACTAGATTTAGAACTCAAAATATAAGTAGAGATACAGATATTTTAAGTCATTTGTCTTTGAGACAGGGTTTCTCAATGGTGTGATGCTCACCCATCTGGCCAGGCTGGCTATCCAGCAAGCAATGGGAGCTTCTTGTCTTTGCCCTACCAGTGCTGGTTTTACATGCACATCCCACTAGGTCTGGCCTGGGAAATGGAACTCAGACACTCATGCTTGCAAGACAAGTGCTTTACCAACCGAGCCCTCTCCACGGTGGTATTTTAGGTAACTTTTAACGCAAGGAATACAATTAACACCGTTAAAGACAGTATTAAAAGTTTTCATCCTGCAGAGAACAAAACTTTCATTTTACATGCTGTCAACTATTTGTTAAAAACAGAACCATAGCCTGGGGATGGTAGCATACGCATATAGTTCTAACATTCTGGTAACTGGGGCAGGAAGATTACAAACTGGAGCCTAGGCTGGGCTACCTAGGAAGACTGTCTCAAACAAACCAAAGTAGCCAAGGCCTTAGTGGAAAACAATAAAAGCAGAAATACTGCAAAGCACAATTGTTTCTTACATAGTGAAAATAAATATGAACGTTAACTTGAGAAATAATAAAAAAAAACCTACATGGAAGATCACCTTTGTTCACTGAGATTATTCTAGGGAAGCTTGACAAACTTGTTTATTGAGGACAATATTACTCAGTGTATTCAAGGAGTAGTATTGTGAGGTTTTGTCAAAAACAAGATTCTTAGCACCTAATGCAGTTATTATAAGCCATACGACCTTTTAAACTTTTTTTTAATTTAATTTCGACAATTATTTTCTTTTTATTTTATGTGTATGAGTGTTTTGCCTGCATGTATATCTGTGTACCAGATGTCTCATTGCTTTCGGGAAAGGGTGTTAGATCCCTTGGACTAGAGTTACATATGACTGAGGGCTGCTGCACGTAGGCTCTGGGAACGGGGAACAAGGGTCTTCTGGAAGAGCTGCCAGTGGTCTTAACCCATGAGCCTGGGTTAGGCTGACAAAGAACTTTTTTTTTCTTTTTTCAGAAGGTCAGAAGGTGCCCGGGAATTAGTGTCAGCCTTCTGTGTAATTTTTGACAGATCTCAATCTAGAAACTAACAGTCATTTTTCAGCTGTACCAGTGGAAGGATAACCAGAGGCTTCTCCTTGAGGACAGAAGAGAGACAGATCTTGCTCTCTTCTCTAATGAACTTTCTGCAAAGCGTTGAGAGGCGTAAATGCGTAGATATTTAAAGAGCGATTAAAAAACAACAGTAGACCAAAGCTGATGAACAGAAGAGTGTGCTTCCTGGATGAAGAGGTTTCAGTGATTCTGGGAGGTGGAAGAAACAGAAGCCTCAAAACCCAGCAGAAAACACAACAGAAGACATGGAGCAAGACAAAGAGGAAAAGATGGATGCAGAAACAGATATGGAGGAAGAAGAAACCACAAAGCATTCTAGAGCAGACAAAGACGAATGGTAAAGTACACCCTCACTATGGATCCTGTGTGGAGAGAGAATGTGAAATTTTAAGCCGTTTATTTTGAGAGAGATTTGCTTTGAATGCTTCCCCAAGCAATGCTGGAATTGGTTACAGGAAGAGGTGGATTTCTCAGTTGAACTTTCTCTTTTCTTTTTTTTTTTTTAAACATTCTCCATGAATGTAAATTTGTACTGTTTAATTGGTGATTAATGGAAAGTATTGTCATATGTATAAAATGTTAATGCAAAGACTCCCCCCTCCCCAAATGAACCAGAAATGCGAAATCTGGCAAGGCTGGCACAGTGGCTCAGTGTGTAAAAGTGTGCATCACCAAGCTTGATGACCCAAGTTTGAGCCCTTGAACCCACACGGTAGAAGAAAAGGATTGACTCTAGCAAGTTGTCCTCCGACCTCCACACAAGTCCTGTGGTACACACACACACACCCACACAAACACACACCCACACCCACACACACACACACACACACACACACTGCACTAAATAACGATTAAAATAAAACAAAATTGGTGGAAGCAGTAACTCCTTAATTAGGACCGAGACACAGCTTTGATATTCAGATAAGGGAAGATAAGAGAGTCTGTAGAAACCTAAGAAAGAATAGAATCTTAAGGAAGACTAGATCCAGGAGAGATCAGAGGAATCAGAGTGTTAGCTGAGAAATATGGATTAAAACAGTCTTTCTGGGCATCCATATGTCAGTTAACTGGCATATAAGCTGTCACAGCCCCTGCTTCCCTCAAAACAGGTAATGTTATTACAGGGAGAATAAGAGCATTCTTGTAGAGGGAATCCAATGGCCTCAGAGAAAAGCTCTACATCCTTGATAGTTTGTGATCGTGTTTTTTGATGCTATAACCCTTTCAACCATGAAAAGCTTATTAATTCCATACACGCAAAGAAAAAGATCTCAACAATAGTATTTTTGAACAGTCATTGGTTGTGAATCTGCTCACATTGAGTGATAAGCAAAATATTAAGGCTATTAAAATACTAGTGTCTGCTGACCAATCAATGTAAGGAGGAAGAATTTATTTTGTCCAGCAGTTTGAGAGGATATAGTCCATCATGGCTAAGCTACACTGGTCCATTGCAGTGAGTGTTTACAATTAGCTGTTGAATAAGCTCACAACTTAAGTATTCTAAGAAAGCAAGAACTGATTTTACTACTATTCTGCCTCGGTATTGGGTTAATTGTGAGAAAAAGTCCAAATCCACTGCCTGGTTCTCACCACAGGTGATGAAGATGCATTTAAAATCCTGGCCGAGGACAGATAGTTTCTATACATTGGGTGCTAAGTTTCTTGCATCAATATGTAAAGATACTGGAGAATTTGTTTTAAGGTGGGTCCTGCCAAGAGCAAAGATAATTATACTCTTTTGTGGGATTTAGTGAAATTTACTTCTAGGGACACTAAAGTACATGTCCACATTTAGCATCATTTTGTTTTTAATTCAGTATCACTTATGCTTTAGAAAAGTCATTGCACAGATGATACTGTTTTTGAAAGTCCATAATTTTGTGTTTTTTTCTTTGAGCAGCTTTTTTTGCCCCTTTTATTTCTCCCCCTACTACCATCTCTCTCTTTTTCCTATCAATTTAGCCTTGCAGTTCCATCCCAGACAATATTTGCCATAGGACACAGCCCCCCACCCCAATCCCAGGTTTCTATACTGTTCTTAGCACCACGATGTGTGTTCATTATATTTAGTTTGATAAGATTATCACCCTAAAATGAAATTTTTGCCTATTTTCTTATTTTTGTCTTTTGTGTTGTGAGGTTTCAGTCCCACTGAAGAAAAGAAAGCAAGAAAAAAATATGAGGAAAGCTGACAGAAGTAAACGTCATGTGCAGATACATGGTTGGGAGTGGAATGGAGAAGCGTGTGCCCGAGTTTCCTGGTGAGGTGGAGACGAGAAGAGGAGCCTAGCTTCCACAGATATGTTTCTTTCCACTGAGAAAAATGGAAGCTGACATCTCAGGGCAATTCTTTGTCAGAAATATACATCTGCATGAAGAGAAGAGAGTTAAAAATTTAATCTGCAAAGCTATTTAGAGAGTGGATAGGCCTTGACAGGCCTCCCAAATGTATTCCAAGAACAAGAAGATTGGAGTTATGAAATAAAAAGCTGTTGCAGCAAGCAAAATGAAACTAAGCTTTCTTGACAGAATCAGTTTGCCAAATGACTTTAGGATTGCATAGTCTTGTCCTTTTTTTCTCTTAAAAATACTATATGTATTTATATGTATTTCTCTTAAAAATACTAAATGTATAGAAGAAACTTTTAGAATTTACATGGTACCTTTAAAGAACAGTAATGTAATATACTAAGTATTACTCTAGAATGAGACATTTGAGACAAAATTAAAGAACAGCGAACTCACTAAGTCATCAGGAATATCAGCAAAGATTCCTGAAGCATCAATCATAAATGACTCCACGTGCTCCAACTATCACCCAGGACCTAAAATAGTGCTGTCAGCCTGTGGAGTAGAACAGTGGAAACCCAGTCCATGACAATGTGGCAGGGTGAATTCAGTCTGAACTATGTCCTCACCGGTGTTCTCTCCATGACTACAGAAAGTTTACTCTTATAATCTAGTCTCCATTCACCGCTGGTTTAAGGAAAATCCATTCCTTTTTTTTTGGGGGGGGAGCATGCTGGCTTATGTTTGGCATGGCCTTTCCTTGTGTTTGAAATGCACACTACCACTAAAGGCTAAAGTAAACTCAGATATATATCTTTGATTTTTTTCCTCATAAATTGTTCTTATGAGAAGCTGATCCTCATTATCAGATGGTTAAGAAAAGAAAACAGGATGCCATATGAAATTTTAGAGAGAGGGAGAGATGGTTGCTTAAGACCAAATACTTTATCTAATAGTTTTTGATGTGTCAACAAAATTCTGGAATTCACTGATGCTTTTTCAGCTCCGAGTTTTACATGTGAGTAGAAGACAGCCTGGGTGGGCAAAAGCATTCCACTCTAGCAGCCTTCTTCCCATTAATATTGTAGAATTTCTGTCCATTAAAGTCTTAACAACTACTCAAGCATAAAGTTGAAGCCTTAAAATATGAGTCTATAATAAAAAATTGCTTTAAATCTTTAATACCTGGGACCTAACCATGGTTTCGTGAAACTTTAAACTATGTATTTTG
This sequence comes from Peromyscus nudipes, assembly GCA_902168325.1. Taxonomy (NCBI): domain Eukaryota; kingdom Metazoa; phylum Chordata; class Mammalia; order Rodentia; family Cricetidae; genus Peromyscus; species Peromyscus nudipes. Next base: position 38,411 of record CABHPH010134066.1, on the reverse strand, counting down.
CTTTTTTGTCTTACAATACTGTCATACCTACTTTTCTTCACCAATTATGTTTCTCGTTAGTGAGTTCTGGGCTATCTTACCCTCTTGAACAAGATAGAAGTTGAGGAGCAATGCTCAAGGTTGTCCTCTGACCACTGTATGCACACTGTGGCATAAAGGCCACTCACAAAAACCACTCCCATACATGCACTGTGCACCCATATGCATCACACACACAACACACACATCTAAAGAAATAGAAGGATTAAGGTTCGTCACCTTGGAATTGTTTCAAGAGCTGTATTTTTTTCCTCTGATATACACAATTGCAATATAAATTGTGCTGTAGTTCCCCAGGATATAATGAAATTAGCTGTGACTCTATTACTTACTTTTACCAATGAGATGTGAGGCGCAGTGATGTGTATTCCCTTCCAGGAAAAAATTCTCAGATCAGTCTTCCTCCTCTAACTGTGGAAATCTTGGAAACATTCATTAAATCTTCTGTGAAACTGGCTTAAAAAGTCTGCATGTAGCTTAGAACATTTGCTGTTCTTGCAGAGGACCCAGGTTCAATTCCCAGCATCCACATGGTGGCTCATAACCATCAATTACTCCAGTTCCAGGGGATCCAATGCTATCTTCTGACTCTGAGAGTACCAGGCACACACAGTACACATACATGATTTCAGGCAACATATTTATACACAAACTATAAAATAAGTCTAAAACAAGTTTTTTTTGTATTTAAAAAGTCTCTCTGTTTCTCTCTCTGTGTCTGTCTCTCTGTGCATGTATATGTGGGGTGTGTGTGTGTGTGTGTGTGTGTGTGTGTTTACTATATGAAGGTATGTGGTGTGTGTGTGTAAAGATATATGATGTTACTGGTTTTGGTTTGCTGTTGCATACCCTAGGCTGGATAACCCCCAACTGTCTTGGAGTTTTCATGTTTATGCCTCTAGTATCATAACAGGAACACTAGAATTACAGATGCTCACTCCTACACTGAATTTACATGAATCCTAAGGTTTTGAATACAGGTCCTCATGCTTGCAAGGGTCACTTCCCTAGTATCCTGGAACTTGGCTCTACATCCTTCTTATAATAATTTATTATTATTATTTTGTATCTGAGTGTTTGCCTGAATACATGTAGATGCATCATGTACATGCCTCATACCTGTGGAGATCAGAAGGCATCAGGTCCCCTGGAACTAGAATAATGGAATGTTGTTAACTGCTATATGGATGCTGGGAACTGAATCTGGGTCCTCTGCAACAGCAGCAAATTTTCTTAACCACTGAGCCATCTCTTCAGCCCCAGGGGATTTTAAGAACTGTGATGAGATAGTACTCTTTGGTTTTCCCCAACAACTGCTGATGACGTCTGTGGCTTTTTTACTATGAGTAGGATACAAACATTGGTGTGTTAAGCCACTGAGATTTTGAGGTGTGTTAGTAGAGCATCCTACTAAATCTCAACCTATGTAGAATGTTTTCAGTGTTTAATAGGGGAAAAAATGTTAAAAAATATTCCTTACATCCTAAATTTTATCAACAACTTTTTTGCTGAATCTAATTTTCTCTATTATTTTTTTTAATGTAGTAATTGATTTGTTTTTATCATCTTCATCAGAACACTGCACATGATATTGTTTTCTTGTTTTAAGTCTGTACTTCAGTGATCTTAATAAATTTATTCAGTTGTATAACTATTGCCAACCTATAAAACCTGATATTTACTGTTATTATTCACACTCCCAACTCCAGTGACAATTGATATGGATTCACAACATGCCCCCACGGTTGGGCATGGTTGCGCATGCCCAGTGGTCCTAGTCACTTCCGCCTAGCCATTTCTGGGTCAAAACGTCTTGCGTGACCAGGACCCCGTGGCTTTGTGTGGTTGTGTAAAGCGTGCAGCGCAACCGTGTGATCTACGCACATGTGTGGAATAACCACATGGGCCTTTGTGCGCAGGCGTGGCCCAGCCTTTATAAGCCGGCACCAAGATTCCTAGCTCCATCTTTACTTACGTGTCTTTCCACAGGCCTATGCACCTCTGTCTCTTTATCTTATCTTAATAAAACTCTTGTTAGTGGATTCTGTCATGTTTTGTGAGGTTTCCTCAAAGGGTAAGAGCGCCGCTAAATAACCAACACCAATCAACTGTTCTATTTTCTATTTTTATGGAGTTGATCTTCTATACATTTCATATATATCAACTGTGTAATATGTGGCATTTGGGGATACTTCTTTCACTTAGCATCATGATTTCAGGATTCATCTATGGCACAGCATGAGTCAGTACTTTATTTCTTTATATTGCTTAATAATATTTCATTGTATAGATGAACCATATTTATTTATCCATTTACCCATTGACAGGAATTTAGCTTACTTCAGTTTTTGATATTACAAACAATGTAGCTATGATTACTTACATGAACATATGTGTGCGTTTCTGCCTAGAACATATGTTGCCTAGAACCCTAGAGCAGAATTGCTAAGTCATCTGATAAATTTATGTTTAACATTTTAAGAAATTGTTGAAACAGTTTTCCATGGTGGAGGAAATGCCTTTTTTTTTGGTAGAACATCACTATCAGATGCTAAACTGAAAGATTATTTACACTACTATCCAGCAGAAAATAATTCCGAAGGTAAACACTTTGTATTTCCCCTCTCCTTAATTAACATGTTTATAACCTATTCCCACCTCTGAGAGTAGAAAACCCAGGTATATTGTCAGATTAATTATTTCTTTTAGAATATATAGTCGACTGAATCTTCACATGTGAAATAATTTGCAAACAATCTGAGGACTCAGTTGGGTTAAGCCCAGAACATAGAGTAGAGCAGCTTTGTGCTAAGTTCAGCCCGACCTTCAGACAGTCCTTGTTATAGAGGAGTGTGGATTGAGAAATAATAGATATGAAAAATAGAGATGTAGACGTAGAAGAAAAAGACAGAGCACAGAATAGGTTCAGGAGGGCTCTGAGTCAAGACCACAGTCTTCCCAAGTTTCTTCCTCATGGGCTTTTTATATACCAGCAAGGGGAGAGGCAAAAGACCTCCCTCTCTCAAGGACACCATGGTTCAAAGTACAAAGTACAGACAAGTAAACACTTCCTTAATTCTCAAAACATCTATTAGCCACGCCTTATGGCAAAACATTCTGTAGTTAGGCCTTGAAGTATAAGACACCTAGTAACCATGCCTTTGGCCAAAACATCCTATTATGCAGTCTTGTGGGGCAAAACAAGCTCAGACTCTCTGACCTTGAGTCAAGATGGAATAAGGCCACACTATGGAGTCTCTGTGGGCCCCCACCACTTTGCTTTACTCAGATTCTTACTTATAAACTCTTGAATCATCAGTGAGGATTTACCTATAGAAGAACATCTGCCTTGCTTGATATTATTTTAATGTTGTGCATACATTGTTTCAGAAACAACAGAAAGACCTGTTAATGGTATACAAATGCACATGGCATAAGGGAACAGCTTAAATAATTTAAAGGATATAATATATAAAATATATGTCCTTACAGATTCTTTTATATTTTGCTCTATAGTTAATTTTCATGTAAATTCACCAAAGGTATTGAGTGCAGTTCCATGTAGCTGTAGTCTCAGGTACTCAGAAGATAGATGCAGGAACATTTCTTGAGCCCAGAAATTTGAGATAATTCTGGGTAACAGCAAGATTCCATCCTGAAAAAAAATTAGTAAAATAGTAAAGTAAAATTACATTGACTAAAGGAATTGCCTCATTTTTGTTACCTGCATATATTCAAATATTTTCTCTTACATACATATAACCCTACCACCACCACCACCACCACCATCATCATCATCATCATCATCATCGTTATTAGGGTAAGGTCTCACTCTGTAACCCTAGCAGGCCTGGAACTTGCTACATAAGATCACACTGGCTTTAACCAACCCCACACCTTAAACTGTAATGCTTTTTAAGAAAGTGAACATCAGAAGAGAAAACAGCATTACAGTTTAAGTCTCTTCTCTAGGATTGGTCCTTGTATCAGTATTTATGCATATAAAAGAGGGATACAGACCAGCATGGTAACTCATGTCTTTAATTCTGGCTCTGGAGAGAGAGGTGTGGAGTTGGTTGAGGCCCTTGTGATCTATGTAGCAAGTTCCAGGCCAGCTGGGGTTACATAGTGAGACCTTATATCAATGGTTTCAAGGTTTCTGCATGCTGTAGTATGAATTAGTACTGCATTTATTTCATGAGAACACTGTTCCATTGCATGGATATACTATATTTTTTATTTACCTATTTTGGCTATTACTTTACTTTTGACTATTATAAGTAGTACCACATTTTAAAAAGGTATTCATCATTTTCCTATCTCTTGGCTAGCAGTGGAATTGGTTGGCCATAAAATGACTCACGTTTTATCACTTCAAGTATTGTAGATAATTTTTCAAAGCATTGTCACCATTCAAAACATTATCTATCTATCATCTATCTATCTATCTATCTATCTATCTATCTATCTATCTATCTATCTATC